>JAYKKT010000091.1:38722500-38735000 GCA_036023115.1 Brasenia schreberi | reverse complement strand
CGCCGAATGGATAATAAAAGCCAATTGGTACTCTTTTTGCCTTTTGAGTTTGTTGCATCCCTATTGTGATTCTTAAATTTGGGTTCCCTGCATTTTTCTTTTCCCGTTGGATCGATCTGTCATGTTGATAGACGGATTATAGAAACCATTTGATATTCTTCTTGTCCTTGGATTTATTGCCTTTATTGTTGTGAAATTGGGTTCTTTTCCTGAATTTGATCGATCTGTCCTGTTGGGAGGAATAGGAGTGTTTAAAGAAATGTATAGATATTGTGAGGAAAGGCGCCTCTGTTTTCTTCTTTCCGGAAGGGACCAGGAGTAAGGATGGGAAGTTGGGGCCGTTTAAGGTGAGAATTGATTGAAGTGTTTGATGTAAGGCTAGAATTAAGACTCATGGTTTCCCTCCGGGTGTCAGAAAGGAGCATTCACCGTTGCTGCTAAGACTGGAGTACCCATCGTGCCAATTACTTTGATTGGTACTGGGAAGATGATGCCTAGCGGGATGGAAGGAACCCTGAATCCAGGAGCTATTAAGGTGGTGATACATAAAAACTTAGAGGGCAAAAATGCTGATGAGTTGTGTGGTAGGGCACGTGATGTCATTGCTGAGGGGCTTCATCAAGGATACAGAATCTAATGAAAGACAAGGCTGCAACAATCTTTGTTTGATTTTGGTCCAAATCATCAAGAGCTGGAAATAACATGAGAGGATTTAGTTACAAGGTATTCTTCATGTTGCTGCCAATTTCCCCTCATCTTTTTTCAAATGATAAATGTTAGTGGCTTGCATCTATGTGGTTTACTTTCATGTATAGATGCAGTTTCATGTAAGTTTCTTCCATCTTGTACGCCACATCTTAATTTTTGTTATCTTATAAGTTATAACCACAAGCTTGTTGTGGTGCAATAATACTTGGGTTCCTCTTAATTTATTGTCTTCATTTCTGCTTTTACTTCTGTGTTTGTTGCAGATAGCTTGCGTGTATTGCATATATATATATATATATATATATATATATATATATATATATATATATATATATATATATATGTCTACAACATGGATTACAAAAATTATGAGCATTGCTTTAGGGCGTCCCCGCCTAGCGACGTGCTGCAGAGCCCGAATGCAGTAAGAAGTAAGCAAGGGCCACTACATTTTCGCCCGAATGTAGTGAATCAATTGCAGAGAGGGTTCCCACATCATGGACGGGTGTGGGTAAAGAAGTTAGTCCCGCTACATTGCCGCCCGAATGTAGTGAAAAATTTTCAGAGAAGGTCTCCGTATTTTGATTATGGACGGATGCGGGGGGTAAGGAAGCTAGTCCTAGATAATAAGATTCGTATTAGTTCTTGGAATATCGGAACATTATCGGGTAAGCTAATGGAGGTGGTAGATACTATGATTCGGAGAAAGATTCATATTCTATGTTTACAAGAGACAAAATGGGTTGGAGAAAAAGCAAAGGAGATAGAGGATACAGGTTTTAAATTATGGTACTCAGGTAAAGAAAAGGCCCGAAACGGAGTTGGTATTATCATAAATAAAGATTTAAAGGAGAGTGTAGTAGACATACAACGATATGGTGACCGAATCATGACATTGAAATTAGTGTTAGGAGTAGAGGTTTTGAATATAGTTTGTGCTTACGCACCCCAAGTAGGACTAGAAGATAGTATAAAGACAGTTTTTTGGGAAGAGTTAGATAAGGTGTTTCAAAAGATTCCACAAAGGGAGATGATTTGTTTAGGAGGAGATTTAAATGGACATGTCGGTAAAGAGGCATTAGGATATCAAGGGATTCATGGAAACTTTGGTTATGGGGATATAAACGAGGAAGGTAGGGAGATTTTAAATTTTGCTATGTCATTTGATCTCTTTATAGTCAATACAATCTTCAAAAAACGAGATGAACATTTAATTACTTATAAGAGTGGCTTATCACAAACACAAATTGATTACTTTATCTATAGAAAAAAAGATAGAGCGTGTTGTAAAGATTGTAAGATAATTCCAGGAGAAAGCTTAACCACCCAACATCGACTTTTAGTTATGGATTTACAAATAAAAAAATGGACAAAGAAGAAAAGAGTGCATCGAGCTATTCGGACTAAATGGTGGAACCTCAAAAGCGAGAAAGAAGATATATTTAAACAGAAAGTCCTTCAAGGAGATGTTTGGAATTATGTTGGCACACCCTCTGATATGTGGAACAATATGGCTATACATATTAGGAAAGTGGCGAAAGATGTGTTAGGGGTATCTAAGGGAGGTGTACCGGCACAAAAAGAAGCTTGGTGGTGGAGTGAAGTAGTACAAAATAAAATCAAGGTAAAGAGGGCATGTTACAAATTACATTATGCTAAGAAAACTAGTGAAACTTTAGAAGCTTATAAGAAAGCAAAGAAGGAAGCAAAAAAGGCCGTTAGTGAAGCAAAAGCTAAGATTTGGGAGGACTTATATAAAAAACTCAACTCAAAAGAGGGTGAAAGAGATATTTTTAGGATAGCTAGGGCTAGAGATAAGAAAACTAAAGATCTTAATTATGTTAGATGCATAAAAGACGAGGATGAAAAAATTCTAGTGGCAAATGATGATATAAGAAATAGATGGAAAAACTATTTTTATAATCTTTTTAATGAAAATAAAGATGTTAGTATTAGTTTAGGAGATTTAGCCAAGTCAGAAAAGTATATAAACCACAATTTCTCCCGACGTATTCACAAGAATGAAGTCAAAGAGGCTCTTAAACATATGAAGAGTGGTAAATCGGTAGGACCAGATAATATTCCTATAGAAGTTTGGAAAATAGTAGGAGAAATAGGAATCACTTGGCTTACAAGACTATTTAATGAAATATGGAAAAACCAAAAGATGCCCGAGGAATGGAGAGCAAGTACACTTATACCCGTATATAAGAACAAGGGAGACATTCAAAATTGTGCGAATTATCGAGGTATCAAGTTAATGAGTCATACTATGAAATTATGGGAAAGAATTATCGAACGTAGGTTAAGACAAGTATCAAGTACAACAGAGAACCAATTTGGATTTATGCCAGGTAGATCTACTATTGAAGCGATTCACCTTTTGAGACGTCTTATGGAACATTTTAGAGCAAAAAAGAAAGACCTTCACATGATATTTATTGATCTAGAAAAAGCTTATGATAGGGTACCGAGGGAAGTTCTTTGGAGAACTTTGGAAAAAAGAGGTATCCCATTGACATATATTAACCTTATAAGAGACATGTATGATGGTGCAAAAACATGTGTGAGAACTCATGAAGGAACGACAGACTTCTTTGAAGTTAATATTGGGTTACATCAAGGATCAACTTTAAGTCCATACTTATTTATAATGGTGATGGATGAGTTAAGAAAACATATTCGAGATGAAGTACCTTGGTGTATGTTATTTGCAGATGACATTGTATTAGTGGAGGAGTCTAAGGAAAAAGTTAATAGAAAATTGGAACTATGGAGAGAAACATTAGAAAACAAAGGCCTCCGACTTAGTAGAACAAAGACAGAATATATGGAATGTAAGTTTGATCATTTGGCTACTTCAGAGGACATAGAAATTAAAATTGGCACACATTGCATTCCCCAAAAGGAAAGTTTTAAATACCTAGGGTCAATTTTTCAAAGTGATGGAAGAATTGATGGAGATGTTACACATAGAATTAATGCTGGTTGGTTAAAATGGAGAGGAGCATCAGGTATTCTTTGTGATAAGAAGATACCTTTAAAATTAAAAGGTAAATATTATAGAGCAGTAGTTAGGCCTGCCATGTTTTATGGTTCTGAGTGTTGGGCAGTTAATCATCAACATGTACAAAAGATGTCTGTGACAGAAATGAAGATGTTGAGATGGATGAGTGGTCATACAAGAAAAGACCGTATACATAATGAGGTTATTAGAAACAAATTAGGAGTGGCACCAATAGAGGATAAAATGAGAGAACATCGTTTAAGATGGTTTGGACATATAGAAAGAAGATCAAAAGAAGAACCTGTAAGAAGGTTCTGCTAACATGGCACACGATAGAGATCTGTGGAAACAAAGAATCCATGTAGCCGACCCCGTCTAGTATGGGAAAAGGCTTAGTTGTTGTTGTTGTTGTTGTATATATATATATATATATATATATATATATATATATATATATATATATATATATATATATATATATATATATATAGGCAAATGCTAAGCATGTCATGGATATTGAATATTTAGACCTCCAAACAATCATGAATAACTGACAACAAAATATTTAGCAAAACTCCCATGTATGTTATGTATCTGTATATTAACACTTGAAAGAATCCAAAGAACCCAACACTAACGATCAAAGTGAGAGCATCTATGCTGGTACTCTGTATTTAGAAGTATCTATCCTATTTAAATAGGTGCATCTTTCTTGTCTTCCAATTAGGTGCATATTTCCATGTCATTTTAACGTTTAATGTTTTAGAGGATGCAGAGCTTTTTTACATGCAACCGTACATACCAAACCCTATGCCATTAAAAATGGCTACAAGCATGATAACTGGACCATGCTTTGGGGCTAATTTGAAGCATCTGCAGTAGGTGTCAGAAGAAAAAAAACTGAAACCCATAAAGCGAGAAATCAAAACCTATTCAAACCAATTAAAATGGTTAGCCAAACCGATGGGATTAGGTTATGGGAATTATCTTGTAAAGATATGGTTAATCGTTTCAAATATGGTCTTGCTGTCAGGACAATTAATGGTTAATGTTTAATTGGTCTTTATATACATATATATATATATATATGCAAATTTATATATCTTTATATTTCTTAAAAAAAATGATAAGCATTATACCCACCCCACGCTAATTTGAAGGACAAAGGATAGCTAGGATTGAATATGTAAATTATGAATATGTAAATTTAAACCAGTGCAGCTCCACACTATTTTCAAATAAAGAAAAGATGGAATGTAAATTACGAAAACTTGACCAGTTTAACATAATGTTCTAAGTTAATTGGGATAAGAATTTTAAGAAAATCTAGTCAAACCGATCCATGATCCATCAGATAAAGGGAGTAGGGTTTTCTTTTTTGTCTTCTCTTCTCGCCTCCTTTATCAAACTCTCTCTATCTAGTATCAACCAAACCGACCAAAGCTTTTGCTCACCTGGTAGGCCTCTGAGACTCCCACGACATAGGTGGCGAGGGAAAGGGTGTGTGTGAAGTGTGCATGTGAGTGTGTCTGTTTTAGGCTTCGGCCTTCCATTCTAACAAAAAAGAAAAGAATAAGTATCAACACTACCTGCCTTGCGTAGCCCAGCCCAGCCATCAGCATGGTGGTGCCCTTATTGAAATTCTGGACATCAACATTTCTTCTGGTGATAGGAGATTCATTGCAGAGTCGCATGCTTCAGCTTGTCAGTACTGGACTATCACCAAACTTGAAACTTTGAAGTATTGTGCTTTATTTGTGAGGATTTTTTTTAATGGTTAACCAAAATTTAGTGATTAACCGGACAAAACTAGTGGTTAACCGAATGTTAATGGAGTGGTTATGGTTTTACTTCTTTTTTTCAAAAACCCAAGGTTATTAATTGGATTTGAGAAATAGGCCATGGGCTGATTAAACAGTCCATGCTCACCGCCTATTTGCAGTATAATGGCTCTTCTATTCTGAGATTGAATAATAATAAAAGAAAAATGATTCCTGTAGAAGAATATGATGAGTACAGCCTGTGCTATTTACCTAGCAGATTTTTCTGTGCAATTGACTATATGTTTGACAAAAAATTGGAAATATGTTGGTTATTTGATATATAGACATCAAAATATATGTTATGTAACTTATTACCCTTGCTTCATGCAATACAAGTTCTAGTGGTTTAAACTTTGAACCTGGGATACAATATTAGTTTTTACATTTTTCTTAAGCTTTATGGTGGATTCATGTGGTTGTCGTGCATATTTAGTAGTGCATATAAGTCTGTATTACATAGTTTGTCCTTCTCCATAGGAAGGCTAAATAATTTTATAAGAATTTCCAAAGTGCATGCTAGATTCCATGAGAGTGACCCTTGAGATGGTTCCGAGTGGCTAAGTCCAGGGACCCTTTCATAGGTTTCCAAGCTAACGGACATCTGGGTGGCTGGGCCCCACGGAGGCTGCATACTGGATGTTTTAGTTGGTATGGAACGACCAAGTTCTAATGCTGTGGTGTAGTAATAGCACTACAGCAAAGAGATGTCTTGGTGGTAGGCTAGATGGAACAGCGAGGCTGTGAAGAAGGATTTGGCTACAATAAATCACACTATAAAATCGTACTTCTGTTTTAGTTGGTATGGAATGGCTAAGTCCTAACGCTGTGGTGTAGTAATAGCACTTCAGCAAGATACGAAATGTCTTGTAAAGTATTTGACATTTTCAGAGACCATTTCAAATATAAAATAGTACTTCTGTTTTAGTTGCTTGCATAACCAAGACGAGCACTCCTATAGCTTGAGAGAGGTGCTGCAACATGGTAACTCAAACTATGGCTTCTCGTTGACATTTGGACTGTCTGCAGAATAATTCTTCCCAAGGTTGTAGGTTTTGAATGTAATGTGTACACAGCTCTAGCAGCAGTTTGAGATGGCAAATCTCCCTTCAATAATTGTGTTCCTAAAGTTACTGCAGACAAGTTTTACTCGGTCTCTTTAACCTTTTATGTACTTGAATGGAGTCTTGATGAATTTATGGCTTACTAGAAAACGTTGGCTTTTGGGTAACGAGCATATCTGAGATTCGACGTAATAGGAAAGCCTTAGTTCTTCCATCTTGGATGTTTTAATATATCGATATTTATGCTTCAACTGAGACCAACAAGTTGAGTCTGTCTCTACTGAGTTTTTCTGAAAGGGCAAATTGGAGCTTAAGTGAAGAAGTTTGACTGAAAGGATAAATTGGAGCTTAAGCTAAGAAGTTTTAATGGTATCATATGCATGAATTGTCAGTTGCATCTGAGGAATGAATGCTCTCTTCATATCATCTGCTCAATGTGCTATAAAGTCATGAACTAACAAACATGATATTGTTGAATGATGGTGAAAAGGTTGGCAGGAAACTCTGGTTTCCCAAATCTTGGCTTAGAAGCCACCAAGTTTCATACTCTCTGCAGCCTTTTCTGCATCATAAGTACTTCATCCTTTCCTGTTCTTGAATAATGATTCCTTATTTTCCATAAACATTTTGAGGTAAGTGCGCAGTATGGGTTTTCCAATGTGATTGTTAGCCATTGGTGATATTTTTATTCTGAGCTATTTCAGCGAGGTAGAATTTCTTTATGCTTCAGGTTGATGTGAGTTTTCTTTCTCATGGTGGATATCCAAATGAAAATCATGATGGATTCTTGTGATCTATGGTCTTTGATAAGCTATGGTGAAAATCCAAAATAGAAGACTGTTGAGCCTCACTGTTCACTAAAACCAAAGCTCTAACTTTTTGTTTTAGAGGTTTTCCTATTCATCTTGATCCATGTCACCCAAACAAGGGCGTCCGTTCGATATGGTAGGTTTGTACATTTGAGAAATGATGGCAATACTGTATGTATGTATTATGTGTTCCTGATAGAGGTTATTCTTTAGAGTTTGTGCTGCTGTTTGATGTATACAGCATCAAAGGGTCTATTGGTTTGTTGGGAGAGTTTTTTTTTAATGAAAATGGGAAGGAGCACAGAGGATTCAAGGTGATATCATTGTACTCTGCTGAGGTAGACCAGAGCTACCGAACTGTGCCAAGGTGCACTGAAGCCTTCAGATAACAAAGAGAGCCACAGCAACGGACTACTGAATGGATCCTTAGCACCAGATAAAACCTGCAACACATTCTGTGCTAACAGCCGCTGCTGGTTACTGTTGGGAAGGAGCTTGATGCCTTGTGTCGTTGAGAGCCTCCGGCACAAGGACATCAGTTGCGGGGGTGGTGGGAGAGTTTGTAAAAAGTTGCCATTACTTTGGTGTACACGTTCATGCCTATATCGGCTCATACTTCGTAACTTAACAGATCGTGGGTATCTGGTGCCAATTCCTGAGTTGGTCAATTTTGTGACAAAAAGTAAAATTACTGAAGAATATATGAAGCTGAAGATGCAGAGTTGATCATTCTTTTTATGAACTGATTGCTGTATTCCATGACACCATCTCCTTATTATCACCAGTTTTAGAAAGGTTCATGCAAAATTTAACTTAGCCGTATTCCTCTCCACCATTAAAGTGTAATACAGCAATTCTGTAAGTTGATCTGTCTTGGTTTTGGACTACAGTCAATGCAGAGAAAAAGGAATTACCATTGTGTGCATTGCGCACAACCCTCCAGTGCTTTCGTGTTGAAATCATATGCTTGGGCTTGTAAAAGAAGTGTCTATATGTATGCAAGTATGTATATGCATGTGTTTGTGTATATGCGCTTTTCTTTATTATCTAACATGATTTGCGCAAATTTGATTGGTGGTAAGAATTGGTTTTAGCTGTGGCTGGTGATCAATTGCAGGTTGAATTTTCCCCACAGCATAAAAGTTTCTCCCGTCCTGCTGGTTTCAAGTGCAAGATGGCATTGCTTTCATTGCCCATGAGTCGGGATTTTAACTGGAAGGATGAAGGGCTTCAGAATCTTGTATTCGGTTTCCGCTGCAAAGTACTTGGCAGAATGACATTGTATGGGAACTGAGCTTCACTATTTGTACTGGGAGTAACAAGTCCTGCTTTTTCTGCCGTCTATGTTTCAGTTCTTTGAATGTGGGGATTGCATCCTCTGTGTGTGTGTGTGTGTGGATGCTTCATGGGATTTGGCTGTCACTAAACTCAGAAGACAGCCCATGATCCTGATCTAATAATGCAGCTGCAAAACAAGCTGAACGAGCAGAGGCAGGCCTGTCTGTAGCGGTCTCGTTATCTTGTGTATTGTCTTGTTTGCTCGTTTTAAGGCAAGCTAAGCAAAGCCTGAGATGAGCTGCAAGCTAGATAGACTGCGGAAGCGAGCTAGAGCGTTGAACTTAGAAAAGATCATATGGTGCTTCACTTGACAAAATTGTATTCGTCCACATTATGCTAAAAGTAAGCCTTGCAACACAACTAAAGTAGAAGTCTTTACAGTTGAATATGGCACACATGATCTATCATCTGTGCATACAAATATCTTATACGATCAAATAGATGAACTGCTAGACATGTCCAACACTCCCCTTTGAAGCCATGCTCAAGCAAGATCTGCTTATCGTCTTGTATGGGTTAACAAGATCAGCTCCAATGAGCTCGGCATGAGCTGAGACTACTAAATTGTTCGGCAGCCCTGTGATACCAACTTCTTATCACAAGAGAAAACATAACCCTTTATCCATAAACCATATAAGCTTTTCATTATTTAAAAAAAGAAATAATCTTGCTTATGATAGGTTTCTGTCTTAATAGGTTCTAGGGCACCTTTGACTCAAGTGGTCACAGGTGGTGGTTTTGGGGGCATGAAGGGGATATATCTTATCCCATACCTACTTGGGTTTGCATTTGGTATTATGGGCTCGAAGCAACCTTGGTTTTGGGTCCCTAGGCTTTGGTAGGTTATGTAACTCATGTTAAGGCTTTTTTAGTTTTGCAAATTCTTTGTACAAAGGGTGGCCTTGGAACTTGCTATCGTCCATGTCATGCTTGAATGGTTTTTTATTTAGGGACTTTGGAAATAGTTGGCACTTGGTCTTTTCTAGGATGATTATGGTTTTGGGCGGGCAAGCTTTGGGTTGTCCCTTCATATATAGAATTTTCTTAGGTTTTTGGAGGACAATCTTGGGCATTTCGACCAAAGGTTTCCCAAGGTTGTCATCATAGGCTTGGTGACCTGATAAGCAAGGGAAGTTTTGTATTCTTTGAAGTTGAGGATGGTTTTCTCTTAGAATTACTACAATCTGGTGGGCTATGTCCCCCCTATTTCCATGTGTAACTCTACGGCTCCCAAAGGTCTACATGCATTTTCATCGTATCCAGTGATTACGATGGGACTTGGGTTCACGAAAGTCAAGGTGATTTCGATTTGACATGCCACGTGAAGCGGAAGGATGTTGAGACCTCCTCTCTCATCAACTAAGCATTTGTCGAGAGGATAGTGATTCAATACTACCTCAATATGTAAGGCTTGGTTGTGTGTTTCATATGGTATTTCTATCTCGTCCTTCGAGAACACGATTGGCGTCTTTGTACAGATAGGTGTCACTTGAAATGACAAGGACTCAAGAGTTATATTTGATTTAACCTTTGCTCTCTCTAAGATTTTTTCTAAAACTAGTCTATGCCTAGATAAGGTTTGTATCAGCTCTAGGATGGACATGTTTATTGGGATCTTAGAAAGATGATTTTCAAAATCATATGAGGTTAAAACATTTTTACCTTTGTCCGTTTTTACGAAACCTTAGGAATGCATGCTTTTGAAGGGCCAAGGACACTGACCACTTTTTTAGCAGTTTTTTCTAAGTGTTGGGGTTGATAGATCTTTCCGGACCTGATCACTTCCCCTACACTTTGCCTAAGGCTCGTTCATATTGTGGCTCTATTTGAGTGCTTTGGAGCACCTTGAATTTCTATAATGGCTCTAACCGGGGGCAGGACTCTAAGCGCTCTCTGGATTACTACTTTGGCATTTTTCTTACAAATGATGAGAGATGGTGCACAAGTAGTAAAACCAGAATGTGATGGATGCACTAAACTTTTCAAAGTCGAGAAAACACATACCTCCTTTCCCTTTCCACTAGTACTTGCGTGATTGGGGAATGGTTCTTTGAATATAGCTTGGGCAGGCTTTGGTTCCTCAATGACCTGGAGCTAGCCCTGCTCTATCAAGTTCTCGATTTTATTTAGAAGGGAGAAACATTGGTTCGTATCATGGCCCTTGAGTTGATGATATTTGCAAAAACAGTTCAAAAATCTCTCCTTTGAAGGGGTTCTTTCGGGAATTTCAGGGAGTGTTATAAACCCTTGGGCGAGAAGGAGGTCAAGGACCTATGAGACATGTTGCCCCAGTGGGGTATACTTGCAATATCTCCCATAGTTTCCATTGAGAAAAAGTCATATAAAGAGGATCAACTGCAGGCTAGAACCTTTTAGTAGCGTGAATAGCTCATGGTTTTTGCTCTGGGTTGTGGATTATAACATATGGTTAGAAAATTAGTATTACGGGTGATGCAAGACGTTGACTATACTCATAGCCCACAGTTTTAACCATGGGCTATTCTTCTTTCCTCTTACAAAATACAGTAATGCAGATAGTTCAACTCGCGTTAATGTAGACCAGCCGCTGAAGCGGATTATATGAAGAAAATTTTGGTGGGTGGTTATGGGTTGGGTCTATGAATAGACAACCTTCCCTACTAATATTCAGTGACCAAGAATAGATGAATTTTGAATGCTTGCATGCATGGCCCAAGTGCTTTCACTTTGATACTTTAACTGTTGAAAACCTTTGAATATCTGTATGTGATGTTAGTTCTAAAGGAAAAAATTATGCCTGCCGACATACTTCTTTGTCTTAATCAGGTTGCCTTCATGTGATTCATCACCGTGTGGGCTCCTTTTTCTATCTGTCTTGTATTAGGGGCCCCCAACTGAAACTGTTCCCGGAAGCTTTTCTTTATATTTTTAAGTCTCTAAAAAATAATAAAGTTTTCAAGAAGGGCACTCAAGGATTTCCTTTTTCCATAGAGAAGCAAGGTTGGGGAGAATCTTTTTCTTGCACACCTGGAAATCAAACTCATGACCTCTAACTTGAAGGCTACCTTGAATCTGCTTTGCTACAAAATAGAAAGAGCAAAGGGACTCGGTATAAGTGTGTCAAAACTAGATCCTATCCACCTATGGCATGCCTATTTGTTTTTTTTTTTTGAGTAGTATGAGTATAATTTTTAAAATATAAGGTTTTCAAAAAAGAGCTAAGGTATATATGTGTATGTGTGGAAACCGGACACTACCTCTGACATGCTGCCTCCTAATCTGCTTTGGTAGAAAATGGAAGAACTTCAAAACAATATCCAGTCCACCTCTGACATGCTTTTACTCATTTTTCTTAGGTGGTATGACTATAATTTAAAAAATTTAAGAGTTAAAAAAAGGTGAAGGTATATATGTGTATATGTAAAAACTGGATATTACTCCTCTGACATGCTCACCTGATAAAATACGAAGAATGTTATTATACTCATACCCAAAAAATAATAGTCATATATAATATATATATATAAGGTGGAGGTGAAAAATCATTCATACTCTATATAAACCAATCTCAACAGTTTCATTGACGAGTAAGGATAGTTTAGATTAAAAAACAATCAAATACTTTGCAAAAGATACATGGTATGTGTATATAGAGAGATTCATTTTGATAGAGTTTGCATGCTCTACCTTTTCAATATATAATGTATGTATGTATGTGTATATAGAGAGATACTGGTATATGGTAGCACACTTAGGTGTTAACAAATCTTTACCA
>JAYKKT010000091.1:38452500-38720000 GCA_036023115.1 Brasenia schreberi | reverse complement strand
CTACCATGGAGTCCAAATGGAGAGCTCAAAAATAGCCGGGTCACAGAGAGCAATGTCAGGGTAAAGTGAACACCGATTACCACCTACTGGCTATGGTAGATATTAGATTGGTTCATTTTAACACATAGAAATTTAGGTTTCTTTTCACAAGTTTGTTGAATCTTTAGGTGCTTCTTTAACAATATGCACAGATGAGGTGCTCTTTTCACTCTTTTCAACTCTTTAGCTCCGTCTAGAGAAGCTTTCTTCAAGAAAAGGTTCCATGCTTCCCTTTCTTACCTACTAATGCCATCAATTTCCATCTCACCACCTAACCTACATTCTCTCTCTAGAGAAACCTCATCTACCCTACTCTATATGCCCCATCGGGTCATCCCCTGATGAAGGTAAAAAAGGAAAGTTGGTGGGACGCTTTCGAAATAGCAAGAAGGTTCTCTAGGTAGCAGGATAGTGGCGATACATGTGCCTCCAATTGTTATCGTTATATTACTTTAGATATATTATATTAGTTCAATAAACTGCAGCCCAGTCTCTCCCTATATAAGACACTTCATTTCTCTTGAATTCCTCCCCTTTTTTCAGCTGTCTAGCAGCCTCAGCAGGACACAATTTCCTTAGCGCCCCCCCACTCTCTAAATGGGAGAAGCACAACAGGTAATGCAAATTTTAAAGGTTTATGCGGTAGATTTTGCTATGATTTAAATATATTTTTAGCATTTTCAGTTGCTTCATGAAATGGGTTTTCTTTGTTCTGGTCTCTGGTCAATCTAGAAATCCTTTTAAGGTGGAGCGAATGGCCCACGAGAGTATTTAGGATGGTGAACTATGTATTATTATTATTATTCCGTTAATTTTTCAAGTTTTGAGTGGGGGTGAACGCCTCAACTCGGCTGATCAACGTAGATCTGCCATCCTGATGGATTTGTTCTGAATGAAGGAGGAAAAGAAAAAAGAGGCACAGCCAGAAACTAAAGGCGAAGAAAAGAAAGAAGAGAAGGTCGAAGAAAACAAAGAAGAAAAGAAAGAACAAGAGAAGAAAGAGGATGGCAAGAAGGGAGAAGAGAAGAAAGAAGAGGTGAAGCCTCCGGAGCCGGTGGTTCTGTTCGTGGACATGCATTGCGTCGGCTGCGCTAAAAAAGTGGAGAGAACTATCCTCAAAGTCAGAGGTCTCTCTCTCTCTCTCTCTCTCTCTCTCTCTCTCTCTCTATATATATATATATATATATATATATATATATGTGTGTGTGTGTGTGTGTGTGTGTGTGTGTGTGTGTGTGTGTGTGTGGCGCGCGTATGTGTGTATAAGTTAATTTTGTTTATGGATAGTATGTCTTGTATGTTTAGGTGTTGAAGATGTCAAAATAAACATGATAGAGAACCAAGTTACAGTAAAGGGAATGGTGGATCCTCAAGCACTCTGCACAAGAATACAGAGGAAGACGAAGAGAAGAGCTAGTGTCATATCTCCAATTTTACCAGTCAATGAAGCTGAAAATGCCAAACCGGAGGTAGTAAATGCACAGGTAAAGATTGCGTTCAGGCTCTATCGGTTAAATGGAGAAAGTCTGCGGCATTTAGATTCACTGGTGCTATTTTCGGTATCAAATATTGCTGATTTTGATCATTGTTGGTGACCTTCCTCTTATAACAGGCCAGTGAGATGAGTACAGTGGTGCTCAATATTAACATGCATTGTGAGGCTTGCGCTTTTCAACTCCAGAAGAAGATTCTCCGAATGAGAGGTAGATTCCACACATAATTTAACCAAATTAGTATATATATATATATATATATATATATATATATATATATAGAGAGAGAGAGAGAGAGAGATTTCCACAGTTTTACAAGATCTCTTTACGTGATCTCTTTCTTTTTATCAGCATCAGCAGAATGCCACCATGCGCATCTACTCTCTTTGCATGCCTTAATCTTTCTTTCTTCACTGTCCTTGCTTTTTTGTCATACACCTCATAATTGTGCATAAATGTTTTGCACATCAAAATACACCACCATGGTATCTTTAAAGCAGTATAGTACAGATATAAAGCCATTGGGCTTATTGGTGTCCACAAATGCACGCCCTATATGTGCCCCACTTTGAAAAATCGCAAAACATAATGTGTAGAAATTGTATTAATTCACGTGGGGCGATGTTAATTCTTTATTTCGTGAAGTAAAAGAAGAAGAAAGACTGACAAAATTCACAGCATAAAAACTGTTTCCTTTCACAATTAAGAGGTCCACCAAATGCAGCTAAGTCTTAAAAGGCGGACCATCCAGCTTCTCTTTTCACCGAAACTGGACGCTTTCTGCAAGAACTCCACTAATGATATGGCAATCACTTTAACCTATCTCACTTGCGCACTTCAACTTGACCTCGTGTCGTGTTCTCCTGGGGTATATTTACATAAGAAAATGCATGTCATTGACATATCGAGGATCCTTTTTTACATATCTAGAAAATGGTTTATATTTCTAATTACCGACTATGAAATTCAGGAGTTCAAACAGCAGAGACAGATCTTGCTGGCAGTAGGGTGACCGTAACGGGCACCATGGATGCCAACAAACTGGTTGAATACGTTTACAGGAGGACACGAAAGCAAGCGAGCATCGTTCCACCACCAAAAACAGAAGAAGAGAAAAAAGAAGAGAAACCAGCAGAAGAGAAAAAAGAAGAGAAACCAGCAGAAGAAGCTAAGGCCAAAGAGAAGAAGGAAGAAAAAGCAGAGGAAAAGAAAGAGGAAGAAAAGAAAGAGGAAGAGAAGAAAGAAGAAGATAAGAAGGCTGAAGAAGGAGAAGATAAAAAGAAAGAAGAAGAAAACAAGGCAGAGCAGAACGGTGCTAATGGGGAGGAAGAAGGCAAGCAGGTAGCCGTTGAGGACGATGCTTTAAAGAAGATGGTTTATTATCCGCCCATCTACGTGATCGAACATGTATACGCGCCCCAGATCTTTAGCGACGAGAATCCGAATGCCTGCTGCATTTCGTAGAATGATTCTCTATATAGTTATAAGATCATATTTCAAAGACGCATGCAGGTATCATCGTATCATCACATCATGTCGTGTTATTTATATCAGCTGTCAGTTAAAAGAATGTAGTGAGGATGATGCTTCATATTGTAATTATATGAGTTCATTAATATAGACTTTTCTCTTTGTTTTTTTGTAAATAAAGAAGAAGAAGAACACTACCATGGGAAATCTCTGAAAGTATGGGCTTCACGTGGTGGGGCCCTTCCAATCTGGAGTCTGAGTCAGCACGCTGAAGAAAGGCTGACACAGGCCCACCTCCTGACGTGGCTCTATCTGCAATTTTTTGTCATTGTGAGATACTCACCTTGCACCAATTGTGAATGAGGTGGGAGCCGTTGAACGGCTTTGATTTACACGTCAATTGAGATCAAGGGATGAAAACTTTTCCAAGTTCTTTTAGGTGTTTTTTTCTAAAGGGAATTGCTCTTTCTTCTTCTTTTTAACTCCAAAAGGGAGTTGCTCTTTCATTTGCTCATTTTGCTTACCCGCCCCTAAAAATGTAGGGCAAAGTGGAGGATGAATGCACGCATCTGTTTAGCTTTTTGGGCATCTTTACACTCTCGCGAGGGTATCTTTAAACTGCAAGAAATCTATCTTGTCTTAGGGATGAGAATTTGAATAAGAAGACTAGGATCTAAAGTTGGTTGGATTTTAGTATATGCATTATCCTCTTTGAGGAACATGCCAAATTCATGAGGCCTACTGTGGATAAACAAAGGAAAAGATGCAAGTATGAGGAAGAAAGAAGAGATGATCATCATCAGTTTGACAGAACAATAAAGAAAAGGAATGATATTGTTGCCACACATTCGCACCACATGAATTTCAGTGCACGCTGATAGAACTAACATTCAGTTCATGCCATTCGAATTAACTATAAACTGAGTCTGTATGGGCACATCCCCTCTCTCTCTCTCCCTCGCACACACTTGGTGACATCCACAATCATGAAATTGTTTAAATGGTGCCCACATTGGGCATCTTTGGTGCAGAATGTCGCCAAACTCATTAATGGTATTGATTCCATAAGAAGAAGACAATGCGTATATTCTCCAAGTTGTGGTTGTGTCAGGGGATGTCATAAAGAAATTGACAAAATACGAACTCTTAATATCGATCATTTCTTTTATGGTAGAAGCGTTTTTATGAAAAATGCATAGATTGTCATGAATATTGAACATTTCCAGCAATAATTAGAATGTTTGAATACTTTTATATTGAGAATTTTTAATCCTTTTAGTTATTTTATCTATTCCCATTTCAAGCCTATCGTATCTCTTCCTTAACTTTCGAATTATCTTTTCTTTTCTTTTCTTTTTGTTGAAGGGGAAGCCAGTAGGAGGCAGATGCGTATCCTCGGCATGGAACTCATGACCTTCAACTTATGATTCGACCCCCTAGCCAGGTGAGATCTCGCTCGTTGTGCCTGATCAAAGTGATTTGTTCGTCGAAAGAGATGTCAATTGGTATATACTTTTCTCCCTCCCTGTAACTAACAATTTAAGGGTCTGAGTGTTCAAATCTTCAATCTACAACCAATACAGAGAAGAGGAAGGGCCCTCCTGCTCGGGCTCATTATTGAGGATCCCACTAGGAATATTACAGCTCACGAGATCTGCCAAACCGACCACCAATGTACTTGCATTCTCACCGTTCACTTTAGAGATCGTTAATTGATAATCATTGCCATGAATGACTGTCATGAACAACAGATGATAATTAAATTATTGTGATCATACTAACTCCTTCCATCCGTCCGCTCTCAATTAGGTTTTATGGCGGATACAGACTCTTCCTGATGCTTCGGGGCAGATGATTACATTTCTTCCCTTGATTGATTGTAAATTACTTTTGGATTACCTTGAACATTTCTCTTTGAAAAGCTGTTATTGGTTGAAGAAAATTGCAAATCCATCACTTAAACAGAATAATAGTTAGCGGCCGTTCCATTTAACTACAGGTTATAGATAAATCAGCTAGCATATACCAGTCTCTCTCTCTCTCTGTGTGTGTATATATATATATATATATATATATATATATATATATATATATATATATATATATATATATATATATATATATATATATAATGTGTGTGTACGTATGGCAATTAAATATTCCCAAACACGTGCACCATCTTTGCAAGCATGTGCTTTGTTTGGTTCCAAACAACGCAAGTTGGGCTCGGACTTATATACGTGTATATTGTTGGATGATATGATGTCCCAACTTCTGTATCAGATCTTATATGAAATTGTCGAAGATATAGGATCACAATATGCCTTGTAGGACAAAATCATCATGGAGTATTGGATATTAGGGAGACCCCACAAGCTACCGCCAGTAAGTCTCTTCATCATTCTCTTAGGATTTATTTACAGAGTTACATAGTTCCTTCGGATGTCCAAACACACACACCTTTGCAAATGAAATGCAATGGATTGGGACGACGTGACTAAAGGCTTCGATTCTAAACCATTATTGTCGTTGTTATTTGGTTACCAAGGGAGAAACGAAGCCTAATACACACACATGTATATAGATAGATAGACAGACATATATGTGTGTATATATATATATATATATATACACTTCCAGACACACAATATATATATATATATGTGTGTGTGTGTGTGTGTTAAAATGTGCCTAGCCCGAGGAGCTGGCCTGATCCAGCCTGTGGAGCTGGGCCAGCATTTTAGAGGCCCATATAAAATGTGGGCTGCACCGGGCCAGACACATTTTCCCTGGACCGCATGGGCCAAGTAAAGCAAAGACAAATTGTCCCAGTCTGTAGTTAACCAATATGAGCATACACAAGTCATCTTGTTTCAACCTTGAGCCAGCCAAGTGACCACATAGAGTAAAATGGTGGCGAGCATTCTGCATTATAACCATTTCTGGTTTTATAGTTGCTTTATAATAATTAACATTATATTTGGAGTTACATTACCTGTTTATTTTCACCAACTCACATTAATTATGTGTGTGTGTTTCTTTTGGCAGAGGATTGGTTGGATTTACGCTTGATGTCAGGTTCAGGTCTGTATGTGCCATTGATATTCTTGAGTTGAGTCGGCTCAGTGCACGCGTTTAGGGTCATGTTCAAACAACCAACTCGTTTTATAAGTGGATCAGATTACAAACTCGATCCAAACCCATGTGTGAGTCCAAGTCAAATATAATCAGTTCGTTCAAAGCAAGCCCGACTGGTGCAGCCTACTCTGAACCTTGTTCCAAAATTATAGAAAATAGAGGCTAGTCACAATGTAGCACTTGTAAACGAATGCATGCATCTCCCACCCTCCTTGACACCCATCTCAAGTTCTCAACGTTTCTTGACAAATTTTGACATGGAATTTTGTTTAGCTGAATCTAAACCCATATATAATATATCCAAGTGCATCTTTGAATAACTTGAAATTTTATGAAATAACTCGGAAACGTTAAACATAGGTTTCATGTTCAATTCAAAATTTTCTGATCCAGATACCTTCCTCCAGATTATAATCTTGATACGATCACACCCTAGTGGCCTTTCTTGTAAAAAAATATCTTTTAACACACACCACTTTCCAAATATATGAACATATTGATCCCAACTAGAAAAAGATAAAATAAATAAATTATCTTCAGAAACTCAGGAGCAAGTCGATGGATCTCCATCTTCTATCACCATTCGGAGAAAGAAGATGCACTTGGTTGAAAGACGGCATTCCCACGATAGATTTTAAATGGAAGAGAACCAATATCACTAAATGAGCAGGATGAATTTCACAACGCTAATGTTACGATGATAAGTTACTTTTTAAGATTGTATACTTGCTACATTAGAAAATTCAAGCATTTTTGTTAATCCGCAATCTCGACAGAAGTAGCCGATCTCAGCTCAGCATTAAATTACAAATTGCACAATACATGGTTGGTACATATATACACGCACTCAAGGCGTGACCGTTTCATCAAGTTTTCTCCATGATTCGTTCATGTATAATTCAGCTAACGCAGTATGGAGAGCAGCACCAATAGGAAGAACATCCTCATCAAGAAAGAAATGTGGGGAGTGCAGATGATGAATGGAACCCAATCCTTCATTTCGGATGCCGATGTTGAGAATCACACCGGGGATGAACTGCTGATAAAACGAGAAATCCTCACTTGCCAAAATCTTTTGTCCAAGCTTTACATTTTCGGCATTGAGCAACAGCTTCCCAACTCTCTGAACATGGTGGTGCAGATTATGATCATTGAAAACAGCCGGGTATATAGAATAGCCCCCGGCCGCCATGCTTATGGTCGCATTGCATCGGTGGACAGCAGCCTGTGTTTCAATTACCTGCAACCACAAATTCTCCTTGAAATCAAAGCTAAATTTTAGTTGTACAAGAATCATCTGATGGAGTTATTCAAACTTTTGTGGTAAGAAGAGAGGGAAAAGCACTGAAAAACTTGGCGCATACTGGGTAGAATGCACCCTCATTCTCGTCACTGAACTACGAAACTCCACGGTCGTTTATTTCTACCTGCTGGGGTTGGTCATGTATCCATACTAAGACAAGTATGTAATAAGACTATTACAGATACAGTTGATGTAAGATTAGTACAAGATAAGCTACCAGAGAAAGACACACTTAAAGATGACTTCGACAGCTAGAGATACGGTTAGATTGAGTTTCAAAGACAAGTGAAAATTTAGATAATAAACTCGTCAATACGAAGAAGAGAACTATTGGAAAGGAAATACCGAGAAAATGTTCTAGCTCATTTTGCTGTTAGCTAATATGACAGAAGGTAGCTTTTGATGGCGACTAAGAATCCAATGTAACTCCACTTGGTGGGGAGAAGGCTTGGGATGAGTAATGAATTCCTCAAGAATGGAAGAATGTGATAAAGAAAAGGCACCTCTTTGATTCTTTTTGTAAGCTGGTCTAGACCTTCAGTGGAGAGACTTCGCAGAGTTCCTCCAAAGGTTGCAGATGATGGAATTGCGTTATTCGCCTCACCTCCTTTGATGAAAGTTACAGAGAGCACCTTCATGAACGAACCAACATGTTCTGCTTTTATTTTCTTGTAAAATCATATACTCTTCAAAATTAAATAATAGCTAGCTCTACATGATTGCTCATTCAACACGTAACTCAAAGACAAATCAGTTTATAAGTCATACAGCCTGAATTTCATTCTGAAATCGAGATTAATAACTCACAAAAACATAAACCTCATTACTTGGATTTCCAACCAAATTACTGGTCATCTACGAAAGTTCAGATGGTTCAAACTAAACAGGAAGACCGGTTTGTCAAAGCAAAAAGAAGATTTATGATGCTCCAAAGTGGACAACAAATTTTAGCCATCGAGGCAAGATATTACAGAAACCATCAATTCAAAACTCAGTAGAGCGCGTTCAGGGCAAGAGCCCACCTGGCAAGGCTCTCGACTGCTGTGAAGACTGGCCACAAGTTCTCGACTCTCCGGGCATGTATATCCGGCTTCCACCTCCGGTTGTAGTAAAAGAAACAAAGAAAACTCCATAGAGCAGAGCAAATAGACAACTGAAGAGAATAAAATTTGAAGCATCCCGTCATTGTTCACGGCATTGCACATGAATTTATTATCTCACGAAGTTTCCACATTGTCAGCAATAGTATGTTACTTTATAATGAAATGCCATCAGCAATGAATCTTAACATTAATGTCTTCACAATTTACAATTTAAAGAAGGTTTCAGCTCCTGCAGCTAGTGCATTTGCAAGTATGCTTCTTGTTATAGTTGTTTAATGAAAATCTAAATTAAAAAAAGGAAACCCACTTGCACACAGGTTTAGTTGAAGCAGTGGTTAGAAAGTCACTGAATTTATGTTCTCCATTCCTTACAAACGTAGCTAAGTATGCTTAACACTATTGCAGGACTTCAAGTGCATTCTAACTCTAAAAAGCATCCCGACCAATCTTGGATATCCTAATTATGGCTTTTCAGAAGGACTAATAATTTAAATATAAGAAATGCATGAAGAAGAGACCCATGGCTTAAAGTGCCAAAAGAAAAAAGTGACCAGAAACGAATAATTTAAATATATATAGGAAATGCGTTCATCATATTATTTCAGAAAAGTGACTGCTCTTGTTTAATATACGGGGAAAGAGAAGCAAAAGATTTGAAGTGATAACCTCAATAAATTAAAAACAGTATATTTGACAAAAGAAAATCAGCGTGTCATAAGTGTAAATAACTGTATGAATCAGATCTACCTGGCTATTAAGAGGATTGGACTCACGGGAGGTGAGCTGCTGCAGAGCCAAAATTGCAAATGCACTAGCAATAACTGGGTCTGTACTCAGGTGCGGAGCCGCTGCATGACCACCTTTCCCTATAATCTCTGCTTGAAAGGCAGATGCGGCCGCCATGAATTCTCCTGGAACGGATGCAATCGTCCCCGTGGGAAGCCCAGGATCGACATGCATTGCAAAGATCACTTCAGCATCTCCTAGTGCGCCGTCTTCGACCATACGAAGGCCCCCTGAACCACCTTCTTCTGCAGGCTGAAAGAGTAGCCTCACCGTCCCCTTCGCCAACCGAAAAAAAATCTCAGAAACAAGATAACTCCCATCGGAAACGCTCAAAAAATCACTCGTAGTCGGGATACCAGGATGGCGTTTTAAACTTTAAGTTTCACAGAAACTCTGAACTTGAAAAAACAGTATTTTGCATCGACAGTGATCGAACAAAACAGCTAAAACATTTAAGACAGATCGACTCTAATGTTGATTCAAACACACGAAATGAATGCCAGAATCAAGATTCAACCTTGAGATTCTCCTTGCGTTCATTAAGCAGTTTGGCGGCACCAAGAAGCATTGCCGTGTGTGCATCATGGCCACAGGCGTGCATCTTCCCGTCCACTCTGCTCTTGTGCTCCCACTGTACCAATTCCTGCAGCCAAATAAAAGAGAACCCATAATCAGAAAAGAAGTGAAGAGAAAGGAAACCTTGATAGCTGTTTGGATCCTCCAACTACGAATCCTTAGAATCATTCAAATCCTAGATATCGTTCGGATCATTTAGACAACATTAAAGTTAGAGAAGTTTAAGATTTCTAGCTTTTTCGAAAAGCATGTCATACCAACTTCGTGGTATTCGACGATTTTCTTCTCAAGAAAACCAAAAAGCAACGTAAAAAATTTCTTCATTGTCCTTTTTCTGCGCAAGGACTAAAGCGCGCAGCATAAAGAGTACCTGCAAGGGAAGAGCATCGATGTCTGCACGCAGAGCGACGATGGGTGGCTTGCCAGAACCAATTTGAGCGACAACGCCCGTCGTTGCAAAGGGGAACCCGTAAGATACACCGAGTCGGTCAAGTTCCTTTCGGATGAGCACACTTGTGTTGAACTCCTCGAACCGAGTCTCGGGGTTTTCGTGGAGTTGCCTTCTCACAGAAACCAGCCAATCTTTCTGCTCGAAGGCTGAGCCCAAGAGAGTGCTCGAGTAAGAAGACTCACTGGAGAAGAGAATGGCGTCTGTGGTAGAGGAGAGAGAGCCGAAGAGAACGAAGAGAAAAGCAAAAGCTCCCATGAAACGTAAAACAAAGGAATTCACTTCCTCGTCTCACGTCAAACTGGATAGACCGTCAGGCTGATTATGCACGTACACAAAAGCTTGCATGTCACAGGAAAATGTTTCTCAGTTGTCAGCAGTGAGAGTGAATGCACAAGGACAGAGATTTAACAGCCAAGTTTGTATGAGGAAAAAGAAAACGTTGTTTGTTGAAACGTAGTAACCACATTGATCTCTCTCACACACACGCATAAATAGCAGTGAGAGTGAACTCATAAACAAGGACAGAGATTTTAACAGCCAATTTTGTATGAGGAAAAAGAAAACGTTGTTTGTTGAAACGTAGTAACCACGTTGATCTCTCTCACACACACACGCATAAATAGATATATGCATATGTAAAGCAGAATGATTCGTGTTGTGCCGTACAGAATTTGACCAAATGTATGGGGTCGAGAGATGAGGTTCATATAAAAGAAGAACCATATGGAGAAAAGAGGAAATACTTTTTTGAAATTATGGTGGGCTGCCACAATGTAAGAGTTTTATCGTTGCTTTTAAGAAAGAAAAGCAAGCCTCACAATCGTAGCTAAATTTAAAACCCCGACCTTTACATGTGCCTTGCAAACAATATAACAGAGGATGACAGTGCATCTTATCTTGGAGCAGGAAAAGCTAACAAACGATTCGTGAATAAACCTTTTCATCAGCAAATTTACCATGATAAATGACATCCAGGTAACAGTTTATTAACTTCGCTGTTACTGTATATATGGATTTTAATGTTGGTTCGTCCTCTCCCTCTCTCTCTTTCTGGCAAATAATTCTCCGCGCATTTTGAGGTATCGTGTCGAGAAATTGCAGTAGTTTACACGTCTTTCTTTTCCGTGAGTGATGATGAAGCTAAAAGCTTCATCTGAAGGTATACACAGAAGTTGGAAGCATTTGAACGTAAAACAAGGATTAGCAAGTCACCTATGTGTTATGCATGCCAGCATTCTCAAACTTCTAGAGGAAGAGAAGGGTGGTATGGTTGAGGCGTGGGCCTGCTCTGCGGCCTACAAGCCCGGGCCTATATCCTGCAGGTATCAGAAACTAGGGCTGGGTCTCCGCGCTTCCCCAAGAATTATAAAGAAAACCGATTCGGAATCGCAGCCATGTTAAGTGATGCATAAATAAAATGGATTGTGGTGATCTCAAATGAGGTTTTTAAATTCTGATTGGACGTATCATCTAAACTGCTCTAGAGCCAAGGAGGCGATTAGACCACCCATAGCTACCGTCTACTTGCAGAACAAAAACTTCAGCCACCTCTGAACCCCATTTTCGATTGTACTCTGCTGCTGCTCCCCGTGCGTGAAACACGTCCGGCAGAGAGAGGAGAGAGATTTGTCAAGGATCTGTAGACTGTAGGTCGTCTGCTGTAACGTACCGTAAAGACGCACAGAGAGAGAGAGAGAGAAAGAGACCCGAAGAAGGATCTTTAGGCCGGTAAGACCAAAGTTGAAATCCTTCAACAATCCACAGAACGCTTTTATCTCTGTTTCTCGCCACCCTTTAAAAGGGACGTCTGAATATCAAAAAGGGAAGTTCAGTCTAATCAGAACGAGAACAGTGTAACTTCATACTCAGACATGCAAGAATTTATTTATTCAGCTTCTTCTCAACTCAACCCTTTTGCTTTTAGGAATAAAAAGTAGAATCATTAATCATTAAAACCAATCTGTAATACAATAGAAAGGAAAGAAAGAAGTACTTAATCTTTTTCCAAATATATAACCTCATAAGATAGAACTCACATTTGATTCAAGGGAGAACTTTTTTCAGGAGTAAATGCTGTTAAATCCTGTTTTGCTTAATTAAAAACTGAACCAGCTCCTCGCTGAAGGATCACAGAAAGTTGAGTCATTTATTATATGCGGAAATAAAGGTGAGGATCACACATAGTCAAGTATCAACGCATAAGAATGATCCAAACCAGCCACAACGATTCGGCCACCTTTTCTCTTTGACACACATTAAGGATATAAGATGCGACAATCTTCCCAAGAAAGAAGACTAAAATAACACAAAACAAGAATCATGAGAACCGATAGATGCAGAAAGACGAGGAGTTAGAGAAGAATAAATATATAAACTGAAACAGATGAACTAATGCTTAAGAAGAATTAAGTGAAACTAACAAATTAAGAGAGGAAGGAAGATCAGCACCTGCAGAAAGTGAAACAGATCAGAAAGATAGCATCTGACAGCTTCTGCAACGCCGACTTGCTGAGGGTAGAGAGCTTTCTCCCTTTCTATTTAATGAAACAGTAGGAAGCAGACGTAGGAAAAGAGACGCACAGAGGGGAGAGAGTGTGGGGCACTCATCCGTCTCCATGAAAAGGACAAGAGGCACAAAGACGCATAAAGACCATGCGCACCAACAACAGTATTTAATTCAAACGGACTCGAAATAAATCGCGACTCGTCCCCATCCACTTTAAACTCATGGTATATCATAAATACAGTTTAATTTAGTAGAACCCTCTCTAGCTCTACCAGGGCTCCTAAATGTGCCCGACGAACCGAATAGGGGTTGTTAATGGGCTCTTAAATGAATCAAACGATCCGAACAGCAACTGTTGGTCCCCAAAAGATTTAGTTCATGTCCAGTTCGTCCTTGAACAGATCGAGCACGAATTGAGCATGAGTCAAGTTAGACGAGCAAATCCACTTAATGTTAAAAGCCAGACTAATTTCTAATATATGGTTCTCTTCCGAAAATGAAATCATTCTCCCATTTAAATAAGAAAAGTCAAGCTTTTGGGTAATTTTCATCGTATGGTTGAAAATTAAATGGATGTGTTCTAAAAGAAAGAAAGGAAAGGAATTGTTAAGGCTTCCTAACAGACACAAGCACACCTAAGGGTGTTCAAGGAACCAATTTACCCGAACCAAACGGACGGTTGGTTTGCTTTCATGCACCAGTTTGAAAAGGTTCATGGTTTGAAGGTTCGAACCAAAACAAATCATCTAACATATAGATATAGATATAGATATAGATATATATAAATAGATAGATAGAAAAAGAGAGAGTGGGTGAGAGTGCTCATAATCTTCCTTAAACGTCTCCATCGGTAAACTTTACTTTTAGCTCAAATCTCTAATATAGAACTCATATATCGATCAATGAAAGTGTTTAAGTAAGATGGTTCACTTAAAAATATTGTAAATTTACCACTCTCTCTCTCTCTCTCTCTCTCTCTCTCTCTCTCTCTCTCTCTCTCTCTCTATATATATATATATATATATATATATATATATATATATATGTGTGTGTGTGTGTGTGTGTGTGTGTCTGCGTACAGACATGTACGAGTTCATGTACGCATGAAGAAAGTGAAAAGGCCCAGGTAGACTGAGATGCACAAGCCAGGTGGTGTTAGGTTAGTGGATTCAAAGAAAAAGAATACCACGGGCGTCCAAAACCAAACTAAGACAAATTAATATATGCCATCTTTGAATCTACACCCGTGACACAATCATGATTGATACTCATTAATCACCTTAAATAATTTTTAAAGAATGATATTAGTGAGTCCAAACAGTTTCTTTATTCAAATAAAACCAAAGCATTCCCTTAGAAAATGTGTTCAGAGATTTAAATAAACTAACTACTCATATATCTAAAGGAACTACTTTAACTTTAGTTCCTTTTATCTTTTGAACAATACATTTAGTTGTTTGCTCTAACAATCTCATTCTATTATAAAGCTGATATATTAAATGCAAAGTATAAAATATAATAATACTTTTAATTCCACTACCTCCGTTCTATCGTTAATTATTTCCTCTTGCTACGCCGACATTGACTACGAATGTTTAGAACGCTTAAGATGAAACTTGTGCCCTTAATTTCAGATTGTTTATAATGTGAGACTACCGAATTTACACTTAATATATATACTCCAATAGAATATAAAATTTAAATTCAGCATTTTATTATCATAAAAATATACATTTCTGTTATGTCAATTTCGGATATTCCAAGCGACCCGATCCCGGAAGGCCTCAAATATTGTCCAAGTGAATTCCGACCTGAGGCGTACATTCGGCCTGAATCGACACATTATTGTCGCCGGATAATGGAGCGATATTAAACACAACGTTTATTTTAATATCTTAAGTGATCACGCTCTCATATTTGTCGATGTTCCCTTCATGAATTTCAGTGAATTATCAAATTATAAAGTAGCTTATATTTTAATATATCCAAGGAATTTAGGAACGATTCTCCCAAAAAAATGTTGCATACATGCATAATAAACCAATATACGTAAACATCCTCAATCGATAACAACAACCGCAAATCCAAAGTATGTCGTAAACAAACCTTACGAAAAATAAAAGTAGAAGCAAAATCATAATAGAAACTTATCTATATGAGTTGTCCATGCAAACTTACCTTAGAGAAATCAGTACTATGCTATGAGTACATATTGGTACTTGCACCTTCCTCCCAACATAAAAAGTGCACACAACTTGAAAGACACGTACGTGACTTCGAGTCGATCTCAACCATGCCTCAGTCGCCTATGGATGAAGAACGGAGACTGGAGAAGAGAGAGTTGATCATTGTATTATACTGATTAGGGAACACTAATCACGTATTTATAGAGTGTGTATTGGATCACGTATTGTGAATCCGATCTAAATGATGTGCATCTCGGTCCTGTAACTGTTCCTTGAAAATATCAAAGTTTAAACACAGAAATATTACTTTTATTCTTATACAAAGCCTTAGATAAATTATATGGTCTTAATAGGTCTATAGTTTGTATATCAAAATCTCTCTAAAACTTTCTGAACATAGTGAGACTCAACAATTACTATACTATCAATATGCTTTGTGACTTTAAGCCTTAAAATCACATCAACCACACCCATGTCATTGTATATGACTTGTTTCAAACCATATAATGATTTAACAAGCTTACACACCTTTGACTCATTCCTATGAGCTACAAATCCCTCTAATTGATCTATATAAATTTTCTTATAGAGGTCACCATGATGAAAAGTAGTTTTCATATCAATATCTCATATATAGAGGTTAATACTATAAGCACTTCGATGGTGGTCGTCCGAGAAATTGGGAAATAATTATCAAAATAATTTATTCCTTCCTTTTGTGTGTAACCCTTAGCAACTAATATGACCTTGTACTTATTGATTATTTCGTCTATATTCAATTTTTTTTAAAGATCTACTTACAATCCATTGTAAAACAATAAGTAAATTCACCAATTCCCAAGTACCATTAAAAAGAATTGATTAGATTTCATCGTTAAAAGGTTCCTTTCAAAACTTAACATCGGGTGAGGTTATAGCCTGCTGAAAGTTGATAGGACTATAATTGACATTGAAAGTAACAAAGTCACTTTCAAAGTCCTTTGGTATCCTAAGTCGTTTACTTCTCCGTGATTCAGTTATTTTTTCAGAGTTATCTTATCTAAAAACAACACAATCAGGGTCACCCCATATTTATTGTCTTTTCTACATGATCAAGAATGAAACCAATAGTATGATGAGAATCTCTAAAAGATATATTTTGGGTAAGTCCAAACTTCATAAGAAACACATTCTCAAAGAATAGAACATCACAAAGCTCAACAATTGTGTTGACATTTATGTTAAAAACATTAGATCTAATGACTAAGAATTTGTATGCATAGCTTGTCTCCACATAACGCAGAAATATAGCCTTCATTGTTTTAGGTCTCAATTTATTTCTCTTGTTTTAAGGGATAAGTACTTTCGCAAGACACCCTTACACTTTGAGATATTTGATACATGTATTTTGACCCTTCAAAAGTTCAAATAGACTACTTTCTTTATTTTTATAGGAAACTCTATTCACAATATGGGAAGTTGTATTCAAAGCTTCCCCTCACATATAGGTAGGTAACCCAAAGCTTTGAAGTAAAACATTAACTATATAATATAGGATTCTATTTTTCCTTTTAGATATCTCATTAGACTAAGGAGAGTACAAAACAGTAATCTCATAAACAATATCATTGTTTTGACAATATACTTGCAAAAGTTTGAGGTATACTCTCCTCTCTTATCATTCTTAATAGTTTAAATACCTTGCTTGTTTGAGTTTACGCTTCATTTATAAATATTTAAAACTTTTCTAAAGCTTTATATTTACTTTTAAGTAAGTAAATGTAACAATATATATTGTAATCATCAATAAACATAATAAAATATCTTTTGTTATCCCTCGTAGCCATTCCATTGAATTCATAAATATCAGTATGCACAAAATCTAAAATCTCGAATTTCTTGTTAACCGTATGGAAAGGTTTTTTTAAGTTGTTTCACTTGCACATATTTACCACATTTGTGTTTTCTATCCGTGACAGTCTTTGGGATCAAATTTAAATTCATCATTCTTTTCATGAAATCAATATTTACTGACCTAACCTAGCATGTCATACATCATATGATTCAACATTGTAGAAAAAAGAAGAAAATGAAGAAGCAAAAATAAAGGTTTTATTAACATTAAAATTAATGTAGAATCAATTATTGATTCTACATGAATTTTAAACAAATCCTCTATATTACACAAATAGTCATTCCCAAATAAATATCTTCTACTAAGTCATGTAATAATGATTTTATTACATTTGCAATCTAACCTTAATCCCTCCCTAACTAAAGCAGAATCACTTAGGATATATTAGCGTATCACTATAATGTGTCTAACTCCCTCAAGAGTTAGAATATTTCCTAAAAAAAACTTTAAGTTCACATATCCTTCGCCTTTAACTTTAGCAGTCGAATGATTCCCTAAGGTCACTGTTCGTCCACATATGACCTAGTAAGAAACAAACAAAGACTAGTCAACATAGATGTGCACATTAGTCCAAATGTCCACAATCCAGTATTCTGGTTCATAAATAGAAATGAGATGAGATTTAAGAGATAGATATTCATCACTAGTAGGTGTAGTAGTCACCACCATATTGATCATAGCTTCTTGAGCGGCCATAGGTTTCTTGGCTTTCTTTGACGGACAATTTCTCACCTAATATTCAACCTAACCACAAAGTGAACATGATTTATTCTTCGGTTTCATTTGCATCTTGGCATTTGGTTTATGTTTTTCATATTTTCTCTTGTTTTGTTCCTACCGTTAGGTTAACCCTAGAGTATAGTCATAACAGGTCTCTGACTTTTATGTTCTTCTTCTACTTTTATGTCTATCATTATATCATCAATGGTTATCTTATCCTTCTTAGGCTTGAGATATAGGTTGAAACCCTCCTAAGACTTAAGCAAATTTTTCAATAATTGACATAACAATAAACTTTTCTTCAAGCTCTATCTCAAATTCCTTCATACCATGGCATAAAAACTTAAACTCTATCCAGTCTGAGATTTTTCCTCTACCATTTGATACTTAACAAAATTAGCCATAAAATACTTTTCAAGATCAAGGTATTAAGTATTGTATTTTCGATCCAAGGCAAACCACATATTTTTCGTTGTCGTGAAAGAGAAAAAACTATATACATCGAATAAAATATTTAAAAGTACAGATAAAATAGGCACAAGATGTCTTTTTCCTTCAACTTGATGATTCCATCCGAGCTTCTAGGGACAGTGAAATAATTCAACTCGATATATAGATGCAGACCTAACATAGTTAACCAAATTTTTATATGTTGCTACCACTATTTAAAATGTAGTCCGACAAATTTTTTCAGCATCAAGGTCAAGTCGACCTTAGGTTCGAGAGTAGTAGTCGTATACATTTTCACTACGGTAAAGCATGATTTCTTTAAGATTGTTGACAAAATCCATAGACATACATCCATAATAAACCAATATACAACAAATATAAACATGTCCCAATTGACAACAAGAGTCGCATATCCAAAGTAAGCCATAAACAAAGCATAAAAAAACAAAAGAAGAAGTCAAATCATAATAGAAACTTATATGTGTGAGTCGCCCTTGTGAACTTACTTAGAGAAATAAGCACCCCACTATGAGTACTCATAATAAAACGCGCACACAACTCGAAAAACATGTACCTTGCTTCGAGTCGACCTCGATAATGCCTCAATTGCCTATGAATGGAGAAAGAGGGCGGGAGCAATCACACCGCAAGAAGAGGTGAGTAGAGAAGAGTGACGGGAGCAGTCACACCACAGACAGAGGGGAGCGGAGAAGAGAGACGGAAGGAGAGAGAGTAATCGTTATAATGTGTTGATTAGGGAGCCCTAATCATGTATTTATAGTATGCATATTGAAACACGGATTGTGGATCCGATTCAAACGATACCTCTGCATCCTGTAACCGTTCTCGTGCAAGCACTATTATCCGTTAGATAAAAAAAATTCGTGCAAAAGGATAGAACGAAGACAATTCACAATTCACAAACCCAAGCCCAACATGTATGCATGCACGTGTGGATATAAACATGAATTAAATATTATTAAAGCACATGGATTTAATAAACCTAACTATAATTAACATTAATCCAACAGAAAAATGGGTGTTGTGGATAAAGGCCCACAAGGCATGCTTGATTGAGAATCATTCTCTCATTTGAGGAAGATAGGAAGCCGGTTAGGATAGTATTTCTCATCACAGTTCACAATAATATTCGAATTCTTAATCGCACTGATTGTGGTTGGTATGTTATTTGGTATATAATGGACCCCCAGTATCCACTACCCAATATGACCTAAAATGTAGGATTTGGTTATGCTGTCTATCCAAATCCAATTCCATATGCATTACCCAACTTCCCAGCAACATCTTACATCAATATCTGAATCAATTTTTAACGATGGCAATGGGGCAAGCTGGAGTCAATTTGCAATGCACTCGAACATGTCCCCCACTGTGTGTGTGTGTGTGTGTGTGTGTGTGAGAGAGAGAGAGAGAGAGAGGCCCCAGTATCCACTAACCAATATGACCTAAAATATAGGATTTGGTTTTGCTCTGTCGATCCAATCCTGATTCCATACGCATTACCCAACTTCCCAGCAACTTGTTACATCAATATCTGAATCAAAACGATGGCAATGGGGCAAGCTGGGATCAATTTGCAATGCACTCGAACATGTCCCACACTGTGTGCGTGTGTGTGTGTGTGAGAGAGAGAGAGAGAGCGACCTCAGATCCTGATTCACAAGTCTAAAACAGCACCTGCACCATGCAGGACTTCACAGACCCATCCAATCGAATTCAAGTTCATTAGCAAGATGTTTGATTACGAGACTCGGGCCAACAGAACCAGAACCGTTGACCCAACTCTCATAAACTTTTTTTTTTATTATTATGAGCTCGTAATCTTACTTTTGAATTTATAAAGAGGCCACACAGAGATGAGTCACTGGAACTAGGCCTGCAATAATAGCTTTGCATGTTAGGCCTCATAATCAAACCCCCATAGAGAGCTTGATCTTATTGTTCACGGTCAGCTGAATAGATCCAGATTGGTGTTGGCAGCTTCCAGCAAACTCAAAATTCTGAATCTGATGGTGTCATGTAAACCATAGTAGACAGCATTAGAATTGTGCAAAATGACCCGATGTTAAAAGTGTGTCTGTTTAGGGTCAACCTGTTTTTAACCTGAAACTGAAGGTACCTAGCCCGAAGTGAGAAATAAAACTGGAAAGTCAATCTCGTAAGTGGCCGTATTGATCAACCAGATTCATTGAAGATCCATATCCAACCCAAATCTGGATAGTTTCCTACATCCCCATTTTTCACACACATGGATGAATGAGCACGCACGAGAGAGAGAGAGAGAGAGAGAGAGAGAGAGAGAGAGAGAGAGAGAGAGAGAGAGGTTTCATATGTACATCAAGTATGGGATGTAGGAACCATCACAAGGGACCATGCTAAACAAAACATGATGATCAAGCCAAATCCTCAAGGCAGGAGGAGGCAACAAAAAGCAGTAATGGTCCAGCTATATAACCCCTAATCTCAGAGTTAGTACTATAAACATATGCACATTAAACCCTGCTATGTCGCCAGCACTTCTTCATATGGAAAACCAAGCAAACTGGTCCCTGTATTCTTGCTACAGCAACAACAGGGTCGGTCTGGAGAATCGCCATACTACTGGAAGAAGAATGAACAATATCGAGATTATAGCCACGCGGAACGCCGCCAACCGGGCTTTCCTCACAGCCCTTTGAATCATCGGCTTCTTATAGACAAAGCCTGATTTTGTCCCTTCGTCTTTGGTAGAAATCCTACCATTGGAAATGGCAACAGATGGTTCAGGCAAGTCAGGGGTGCAGAAACTCTCTTCCTTCAGTTTCTTCGTCCATAAGGTAGGATCGAGTTCCTGGTAAGCAAGGCCAATCTGAAAGATCGATGTGTTGGCGAATACACCGTCTCTGACAACTCCTCCCCTGATCTCCAGAACTGATTTAGCATAGAACAACATAACTTCAATGACCAGCAATATATCATGTAAGACGCACAAATATCGGAATTCGTAAAACTTATTCATATGACAAAATACATAGGTGAAGAAGTAAGGATTGTAATTCAAACGAACCAGAACTTAACATGAGAAGTGTGTAAGGATAAAAGGTTTAACGTTTGTACCATCATTTAGGAGATTCTCCATCTTCATAGAGCGAAACAGGGTTGTCTTTAAATTTGACCTCGAACGCTTTGCACAACGATGAAGAATAGGTTCTTTTATAGTCTGTGCTGCAGAGTTCCTCACTTGATCTGTAATTTCTTCGTTGAAGATGCAGTTAACACGCAACTCCTGTAAGCAAAGGAAAGAAATAAGAGGGGAAGAGAAACCAGAATACGGGGTAAGACTTCAAATGATAGTTTTGTTAGGCATGGACCTCTTCCTCATGATCAAGGCCAGCAAGCGAGTTGTTGATACCAGATTGCAAGCAAATTCTTCTGGGAGCAGTGCCTTGAAATGGAAGAGCTTGAATTGTCCTATTTGTTCGACTTCGTGGTCGTATTTGAATACCTGTGTCATTTTCAACCTTAACATCTGCAGCAAAGATCTGAAGACCAGGAGATATTCCAAAATGGATGTCACTGGCATCAAAAGGTTCATCCTCTGCTTTAACTGACGATTCAATGTAAAGCTGGTCGATGTCATCTGGGTACAAGAACACATTATCTGTGTTGGCTCCATAACCAACATCAAAGGGTGAGTGGATATCAAATGACCGACAAGCTGCGAGCTTCTTCAAACACAAATCATCCATGGATTCAAAGACTGGCTCGTTAAATAAGCTGGAGACATCGAGATCGTCATTGAGCACATAAACTGGTCCATCAGATGCACTGGAAGCAACCAGCTCTAGATCAACCTGCATAAAAAATCAAGATAATGGTAAAAACTTCGCCTTTAAGCTTCTTTATGCGGATTTGAAATGAATCTTGATTTCAGCACATATATATATATGGTTGGAAGAGGGTTTTTTCATTTAATTTCCTTGTTTAACAAAAATTCTAGAGATTAAATTTGATAATTCTCAAAGCCTGAAAAACTTGAAAATAAGCAACGAACCATGCAATTACTGTCGCTTGCTCCATTTGTTAGAGGGGAGTCGGATGTTTCCAGGCTATCGCCCAGGGTCTGCAAAATATCAATTTGATCAAACTGGCTCCCTTCCATGGTTGCAATCGCTTGTTCATCGACCTCCTGCTTCTCTAACTCAGACATCTCCGCAGCAGGAGTATCTGATGAATCCTCCACCATATCATCATCAATAGCAGAATTGATTAGGGTAGAAGGTTCACTTGGCTCCACCGGGCGACAGTCAGAGTTAACACCATTTTCCTCGGCCTTTCTGAAAAGACGGCAAAGAACAAAGGTGTCCTGCAAAATGTTGAGAAGTTACCAAAGTGCATAATAAGAATAAAAATATGCAGCAACCGCATTGACATTAAACGTTCCCAGAAGATTTCAGAACCGTGATTAAACTACTAAAGACTGCAGAAACAAATTTGGACTTGAGGGAAGTGGATGGAGGACTTCATGCCGGAACTCAACACTACATCATGTTAAGGATTCCATCATCTCTAATAACAGGATCACTCATAAATAAATCCCTTCACGTTCATTTGATAACACCATGGAAGTTATAATATAAAATTTAACCAAGGATCACAAGCATAAAGCCTGCTTCAAGTCGGCATACTAAACAAAACTGTACGACTCATAAGATGGTGCAAATTGAAAACTTCAAGATAAATGCATAAAACCAATGAAGAAATAGTACAACAAACTACTAAATAACGTTACGAAGCATGAAAAGGAAGAACCAAACTAGAAACCGTGCTTCAATTGAGAAACAAAAAAAAATTGCTCTGATTCTACAGAAAAAAGACTTTGACGAAATGAGAGAGAGAGAGAGATGAAGACTCTTAGACATGACATTGCAAGGCTTGAAAGCATGTCTCGTCTTATCATATTTTAGACTGAATAAATCAACTAAACTGTACTCAAACACATGAAAAGTACTCGATCATTTACAAATGTCGATGAATATAAAAGACACCAGTGCAAATATAGGCTCCAAAATTAGAAGATCAAAACCCAAAAGCCGACCACCCAATTAGGAATTCAACAACCACCTCCCCCGAACTGTTTCGACAGAAACCTACACTAGAAAAGCACAACGAGAAATTCAACCATCAAAACCCAATTCGTCACTTTAGTGACTATTTTCGTCGACAATAGCGAACCTGCAAACCGTTCAATTCTTCGCATTTCTCGGCGCGATACTCGTGCATCACCCAATTGGTCCGCTTCCCGGCAGGCGCCCGCCCTCGGTAGAAAACGAGCGTCCTCTTCGTCCCGATGAGCCTCGACTCCGGCTTCCGCGTCTTGATCTTCCTATCTTTCCCGGTGGCCTTCCAGTACCCCGCCTCCGTCGCGCGGTTCGACCTTTGCCCATTCGGGTATTTGCGATCGCGCGCACAGAAGAAGAACCATTCCGGATCGTCCGATCGGATCAGCGACTTCCCTACAACAACCATCAAACGAAAACACTTCAAAACCAAACAAACCCAAAATTGAGAACTTTAATTCCAAAAATGTCGTGTAAATGATTACCCGGCAAGTCCCAAGGCTCCCATCTGCATACGTCGATCTCCGGGATGACCTGCACCCCCTCTTCCCGGCCGTTGATCTTTCCCTTTAGGTAGTGATTCACGAGTTCCTCGTCTGTCGGATGGAAGCGGAACCCCAAAGGCAGATTTCCCACGGATAGCACCCTCATTTTCCTTTCTGGAGAGATTAAATACGGAGAAGAGAGAGAGAGACGAAGAAGAAGATGCGATGGCACTCAACGTCTGAGCTGAGAGAGATGACGACCAAGAAGAAGAAGAAGAAGAAGAAGAAGCGGTGGCACTCAACGTCTGAGCTGAGGGAGACGACGAAGAAGAAGAAGAAGAAGAAGAAGAAAGCGATCGCACTCGACGTCAGAGAGAGAGAGCGAAGGGAGAGTTCAATAGAAATAGAAAGAAGCGCGTCTACGACAGACGACGAAACGCGTTGGTGAGCCATCTTGCGCGCTTCGTCCTTTTATATGCCGGAACTGGCCCTTATTTAACGGGTGTTTCCCTGTATATTGTTGATACGAAGCGATGGTTTTATCATAATTTAAGTATTGATTTTGACAGCAACGGATTTTTTGAAGCTGGTCTCTGAAACAGACCAGTGACTGATCGCCACGATCGAATTTTAGCGTGTCTCACAGTAATTGTCATGGTCCCACAGATGTTGACGTGGCGTTCGCGGGTGTCTTCTAGGAAGCTGCCTGCTAAAAGGATTAAAATTTGGATTCGGGAAATTTTCCTCTTAGGTAGGAATCCTCTTTGCTTCCGATCTCTTTTAATATTTTTCAAATTTTTTTATAGGTTCTTTTGATCTTTCTTTTTATATGTTCAAATCATCTTAAACGATATTCTCTCATTTTATCCTCGATTGTGCCACTCCTAATTTGTTTCTAACAACAAGAAAAGTTTATATATATATATATTTTTTTATTATAAGAGGTGGTGGAAGCCTAATAGACACCCACACATTCATGCTTCAAGAGTCAAACCCCACCAACACCAACATTGCTAGAACGCCACGCCATTGAGTTAAGGCTTTGGGTGCGAAAAGAAGCCTATATTAAAGATTGGAAGTATCTCCCTACTTACCTGGTGGGAAAAGTCAGGAAGCTAAACGTGTCGGTCCAGGTGTGCGTCCACCATATGCATGTCAGGAAGCTAAACTTGTCATACGTATTCAACCGTGGGTTATAAAATGTCATTGATTTTTCGAGTTCTGGGTGGCATACGCCCCACCTCAACCCAATGTACATCTGCCACTGTAAAATTCAGAATTCAATACGATAATTATCCTCATTCTTGTATTTCTTATACTAAGTTAAACTTTAGTCTTTTGGCGTTTTCCTCATAAATCATCATGAACAAAGCCAGGATGATGATGAGAGATCTCTGGTTTTTCCTGGATATGCCACGAATATACGGGACCATCCTAATCCCGTAGGCAATCCTTAATTGGATGTGAAAGGAATACTTGAAGCACATGCTCTCTGAAAATTGAGAACCGCTAAAATCCAATAACCCCTTTGCTTTTTAACTTTTCGCTTTACAAATTCAGCAAATATCTTGGTCACTACCGTATCTAGGGAATATAGTAGTATATCATTCATGATACAATTTAATAAACTTTTATAATAAAAGCTTTGATTTTGTAGTCTCAGTTGGAACCTTTTATATACATGGTCAGGTGTTTGAGGTGGATGCCAGTGGAGGATCTACAAACTCTTTTCGGGTGGGGTGAATAGTCTCTTGAATGGTTTCAGGTAGGGCGAACTATGCCGTATAGCCCATGGATCTTACCATGGGCTATATAGACTTTAAGTTCATTTTCAAAATTTTGTGGGGCGAACACATCCACCACTGGTTCATGTCAACCACAACATTTATGCTGAGCAATCATTTGCTTCCTAAGTATGTAACGACCAAGGGAATCGATCCCTCGACTGCCGCTCGGTTAGCCTGGTGCCCTACAGACTATGATAAAACCTCTTGTTGCCATTAGATGGCTGAGAAGACACTTCATGAACTGGAGCACTGTCTTCCTGCATCTATCTCATAAGGGGGAGAAGGAAAAGAAGGACTCACGAAGATATGTCATGAAGAAGCAATTCTTGGCTTTCCATTGCCGTGCTTCGGAAAAGATGGAGCTTTCCTTTGACAGCAATGGTGGTACACGGCATTAATTATCGCACAGACAAAGCAAACCAAGTTAGAACTTTATTCCATATTCACTATCGGTTTCAACTTTGGTCTCAATTGTGGGTTAATCCTCCCAAGTGAATTCCAAGAAATAGTAAAGAGGTTCTTTTTCTTGAAAGAGCTCATTAACATAAAGAAACGAGCTTATGAGCTCCATGCATCAAGTTTGCTCCCATACATCAAATTAAAGTCCCTTTTGTATCTTTAGCTGATAAAATTGGTCTAAATAAATGTGTTTCCAAGAAACTATATGAATAACTATTAAGGACAATCTTAGCTTGCATCTAACACTTAAAATAAGAGCCAAGGGGGTTTGAGGACAAAGACTCTGAAAAGGGCAGACATTGGCTACTTTTCTTCTTAACTGTGCATGTGCAGCATGTACCCAAAAGAACAAAAGTACTAAATACCTTCGTCCCTAAGATACTCTGTGTAGGATAAGCTCAAAATTTTGGGTACGACAAACATCAACATGGAAGGGCAGGCTGAAGCCTAACACATGCACCCACGAGAGTCGAACGCCCCACCAGCAGCAGCAGCAGCTTTCTGGGTGCAATACTCGCTAATTATTTTGATCACATTAACCTAGTTTTCAAAGAATGAAGATAATTTTAGTAAATGTCAGCCTGGCATTTCATGGAGAGGAAAGTAAGATGGTGACATGTAGGCAAAATTTAATAAAAGAGGTTTTTCATTGGCAAACCCATTTTAGGGTAAACCCCCTTACAACAACTAAGCCTTGGGGTCAACTACATGGATGGATTCTTTGTTTAAATATAATCCTACTATAATTTGTAAAATCATTAAGTCCAACAAACTTTTACACCGATTGTTGGAAGCCAAACACAACACTCCACCCATATAATAAATCACCCTTGCATGACGGATCCCAAATCCAACAGTCCTTCCTTGTGTAAGGCCCACTTGTATTTTGATGCAGCATTCACTGACAGTCCCTTTTATATTTTTAGATTTAAGGTGGTTTGAATGGCTTAAGATGGTTTGAACCTATAAAAGGATGGTCAAAAGAAACTCCATTCACAAAGTTTGAAAAGTTGGACGGTATAAATATTAAAAGAAAAAAACTACAAAAATGTTGAAAGTAAATAATAAATAATAATTTAACTTATATCGAGTTCAATGTTAGCATAACGCACGATCTAACACTATAAAAACAAAGAATCATAGCATGAAAATGGTTAGTTTTTATTGTACCTAGAAAGAAAATTTAAAGTCCACCATTAGCTACATTAAATAACTACAGTTAGATACTAACTCTAGTTACTAAACAACAGCAAGGATCTTTTAATCGATACTTGCAATCACTTTCGTTTGAGTAAAAGTATGGCTAATTCGAATAGAACAGAGATTGTGGACATAACTCAGACAAATAGGGAAGAAGAATCACGATGGGGTGGGAGTTCACAAGCTCGCGCTTCTCATTTGCTTTGGTGTGATTCAATCCCGTAGTAATCGATTGGCAATCACAATTACCCCGAAAATTTTCAAAATCACAAGGCAAAACGAACATTCCTGACCATGCATCATGGTTAAGGGAAACGAAATCAAGATTTACTCCAATCGAACACCGCATTGACAATAATCCGCAGCTATTTATCCAAGTAGACGGCTCACTAACATCTTACAACACACAAAAAACACCACGCCAGATGCAGTTGGCCATCAATGGTAACTAAGGACCTTTGTGATTCGTGAGGGAAAGTGAAGTTCGAGATTCTGTACCATGTGAAATCCGATCCTTGCATAAAGAAAAGAGTAAGACGTTTTAACTGGTGAAATGAGATGCTTTTTCATCATCATGCACAATCACACTCGTTGCAACTGTCCACAATTAGCCTGAACCAATCTGCTTTAAAGCAAAGGACCACTTTGTATTCAAGGTACAAATGATCGAACACAGCAACAGACTTCTATAAATCATCATGATCTCTGATCTTTCTCCTTTGACAAACTTTTCTACTGCTGGAGCAGCTCCCTCTAGGAGGGTTGAATTATCAGAACCATTCAATCTTTCTCTTGCATTGTACGTTTATGTGATTGCAATTTCTAACCCTTCTGAATCCATATACTCTGCTGTATATGGTATTAACATTGCAATGAATAAAAGATAAACTCATCGAAGCACAAGGTTCTGATGATAATTCAAAGTTTCAAACTTGTGTGAATGTCAACGATGAGATCTCGTTCATGTTCAAACAATAGAGATCACGTAATAACCAAAGTCTCAGGTCAACATACCAGAATCATGAATCCTATCCTTTGAGTGTGACCAAAAGCGGATTGCAAAAATAAAAGAATTCATGTTGAACAAATATCAAAAACAGGGAAAGGTTATTTTAAATATCGTCCCAATAATTTAACAGCAAAAATAACTCAAGAAAGAAACTTGAAACATGTGAAACAGGTAAAACAGGAAACACATGTTCAGGAGCTTTCTACGTATTTGAAGTGCTAAAGGCAAATACGGAGTAGCAGCACAGTCCAACATCAATATGATATGTATAACCCAATGTTTTGTGCATGAAAGTTAACCAAAAAAAGCATATACGTAACATTTACAACTGGAGACAGATGATTAGATGAACCATTGCATCGTATAAATATTGGTGACCAAAATATATGAAAACCCTTATACCCTCATAAATGGAAACAAAAGAAGATGCTATCAAAGATTAATAATGTAGTTCAACAGTTGTACACAGCATGGCACAACAAGCCCTTGTCCCCTTAATTGTAAGAGGATGGAAAGCATGAATAAAGAACCCGCATGTGACCATAAGGGAAAAACTCACGGTTTCAACCAGTGTTATTCGTATCGCACCGTATCGTACGATACGGTGCGATATGTATAGGTTATCGTATCATACGATACGGCATGTACCGCCCGTATCGTACGATAGAGCGATACGCCCAAAAAAATTCCTTTTCAATTTTTTTTTTTTGCAGGTTTATGGCCTCTCTTCCCTTCTCTCAAGGGATCCTCCGGTATGCTTGTTTGGGATTACAAGTCGTGTATGTAACATGTAAATTCGGGTTAGTTTATAAGAAATTTATTGAATAAGAATAATTTATGAACAAATAAAAATTATGACAAAATCATTTCCCTTTTTGTTGCCAACTTTTAGGTATATTTCTGATACCAATTTCTAATTTCATGAAATCTCAAACAATGAAGAACAATTTGGTTGTCTCAGTTCATTAAGTGGACATTTTACAACTTCACTATTTTAGGGTTCACCTTACATGACTTCCATTGAGTTGAACATGACTACTGTGTGTGAGGCTTAACTCAGTCTGTGAAGTGAGATCAGAAGTAATCAGATTACCTGATTTTAACCCACAACATTCATCTATCATCCTTCAGTTTCAAACCACTTCAAGCATCAGTTAAAAAGCTAGTCTCTAGTAAGAGAAAAAGAGGATATCATCAAGAAGCAATATCACATCATTGCGGTATCATAGACTCGATAATCAAAGAAATGCAGCTTGCTGTTTTGCTCACATATGAAATTAGCAAATATGCTAACTACATGTACAAAGATAGCAATTTGTTAATTTTGATATATTAGATGAGTGGATTATGGAAGATAACAAAGAAAATCTACTCCTAACCGAAGAAGACATTGCATGTATTAATTTGGAAGGAGGGCAACAACATCATGAAGGAGATGAAGATATTGATTTTGAAGCAGAAGGTGGTGAGAAACTTACAAATTTACAAATCATCAAGGAAAAGATGAAGATTATTTAGTTAATGATCCCAATACAAATTTACAATATGTAAATGTAAATGTATTCATTTTTTGCTTCAAAATATGTAAAAAAAATTCAATTGTCCAATGGTGAATGATCAATATGTACTAAACTTTGCATTATATGAATTCTTTGCAATTAACAGATTTTTCCTATTTTTCTGATTTTTACTAATTTTTCTTTTTTTTTAATATTTTTTCTATTTTTTAATACTAAAGTATGATCCGATAAGATACACTACGATACGCCCGTATCGTGGAGCAAAACGATACACGATACGATACGCGTCGAACAACACTGGTTTCAACAAACAAATCTGAAAACATGAGATTTCATGCTGCAACGTGCTTACTCAAGAAATTCTTTCAAAAAAAAAAGATACACACAAATTGCAAATGCCGTAGAAATATCAAAAAGATAGAAAAGAAGTAAGGTTCGGATCAAGAGGCTGCAAATGCGTGAGAAAGCAAAAACCATTTATGCAAGTATCATACCATGTCATATGATGTACTTATCAACATAAGGTGTGAAATGTGTTGATACTATAAGGGAAAACGATACAGTACAATACTTTAGCTTAAAATTATGAGGAATAAATAAGATTTTTATTTTGAAACGTTACTGTTACTCTTTACAAAATGAGTTCTCTCTCACACACACACAAAGTATAATATACTAGAAGAGCTCTCTCTCTCATCACAAGTATAAAATGAGCATCCAGATTAAGCAAATTTGACCAGCTATTAAAAAGCCAAAAAGAATATCTTTCAAGAAACTTTCAAAAAGTAAGATATTTCTGATACTATACATTGCATATCATGTCTTTGAGCCTTTTTGATATGAGATATGCCACTTACAACACGGAATGAAACAATAACATATTGAATCATACAAACAACGCAGTGATAATGAAGGAATGAGCAGAGGCAAATGCAAATACAGAAAAGATTTACGAAATCTGCCAGACCAGGTAAAACTAAATTCCCCAAAAACACCCCCCACGCACACACGCATATATATAACTGATTTTGTACTTCAACTGTGGACAGTGAAACTACAATCGGCATGGAACAAAATACCATAACAACATGAGATATGCCGAAACTGCAATGCAAGAAACATGAAACCCCCACAATGCAGCAAAAATAACGGCACTCCAATGGACAAAAAATAGTATAAGAAAAACAAAGGTGAAGAAGAAAGTAGTGACACAGCTCAGACAAGTTCACAACCGAAGACCAAAACCAAGGGTTCCCTGGATCAGGAACCAAGTTTCTTCCTCGGCGTTATGATCAAACTTGAGTATTACGAGCATTTAACTCCAAAATATTTAAGATTATGTTTTCCGGCCTCTTAGGAAACTCTTTTAGATATTCCTTGCCCTCTTCAATAATACCAAATTAACACATTTGGCATCTCTGAAAATGGTCAAACGAGACTAATCGTGTCTCTTTTCGTTATATGGTTTCCACAACAATTTATTGCCCAAAGTTCTGAAGAAATTAATTGAAAATTATTGCATATAATGGGACAGATACTTCCTTCACACATCCATCAACCAAAAACAGCAAAATACACGTACTATGTGGTGGAAACGCAAAGATGGGAAATGCAACATAAAACTACACTTCAAACAGAGAACGAACAAAATCTCATAAAGATTACATCTAGCAGAAACACTACTTCCAAACCAGGGAAAACGAGAGACAAATTTAAAACTGATACAAATTATAGGAGCATAATAGTGCCTGAACTGTAGCAACGAAAAAAACGTTCTCAAAATTCCATTAGAATATCAGATGCCTTCAAAACAAAAAGGCATCACCCCCTATTGAGAAAGGAACAAACTCAGAACCAGTCCAAGAAACAAAAGTACCCGAAGGCCTAGTTCCTGCGGCCCTGGAACCCTCCGGGCTTGGTGTAGTTGGGGCCACCAGCTGGAGCGTCGGCCTGCTTGACAACACCAGGCAGATCTGCCATGCCAAGGGCGGCGAGCATGTCAATGGTCTCCTTGTCGACCTCGATGACGTCGGTCTTGATTTCGGACTCGTCGGGCACGAAATCCATGCGGCGCTCGCGCTCTTCCTCCTGGAGCTTCAAAGAGATGCCGCGGACCGGCCCTCGCTGGATCCGCTTCATCAGATGCGTCGAGAAGCCAGCGATCTTGTTCCGGAGGCGCTTCGACGGGATGATCGCCACTTCTTCAAGAATCTTCTTGTTCGTGTGGAAATCGAGTGTCATCCTCGAGTAGTAGCGCTCGATTACCTGCCTCGACGATTTCTTCACCGTCTTCGTCCTCACGCGCCCCATTCTTCCAAAACCTGGAGAGAGAGAGAGAGAGAGAGAGAGAGGCCGCACACCGAGTGGCGATTAGGGTTTTAGATGGAAATCGGGCGAGTGGATCGAGCCGGGTCGGACCTTTTACTCGAACCAACACCCCTTTGGATATCCGAAGTTCTGAAGTGTTCCTTTTACTATCAAGTTCATCCTGGTCTGCACAGAGTAATAGCCCACCTGACTAAGGTTGTCGAATCACGAGTTGATGGTCATGAGTTCAATACTCGGAGCTGCATCTGTAATTAAGATCTGGATCATTTACCTCTATATGAGAAAAAAACGAGTAATTATCATTGTTAGAACTTTAAACTAACAAGAATTAGTACGTACTTGCAAAACCAGGAACTATTAAACACCGAAGACATAATTAAAAAGATAGCAGTTGTACATCATAACATAAGTGTAATTTAAATTTTTTAATTAATTTTGAATAAATAAAAAGGACGTTGTTATTATGTAAATATCCTCAAAAAAGAATAGTCGGACAACGTAGTTGTGTGCTGAGTCCAATCACAATATATATATATATATAATGGTACTGAAATCCCATTCATTATCAAACATCTCCATCATTTCGTTAGTAAGATTAACCTGAGCATTTGAATTAAAAGTATTCTTATACTTCTATACTTTATAATTAATGCATCATTATAGTAAATACTTTTTATTTTATAACATCAATCATTCATCTCAAAAGTTTAAAGATTAAAATAATAAAATAGATTCGAACAGGAATAATGTTTAAGCGTTTACTACTCCTTATATATATAAGTCAAATGCATGCCATATTAGATTTGTAATATCTTTCAAAATCTCAATCATTCACACACATATACATATAAATATATATAAGTAAAGATAGATGATTGATTTCAATAAGTAAAGAAGCAAAAAAAACAGGATTACTTTTATTCGATTCTCATGTGGACTTTTTGCTTCAGGACTCAACCATACTTGAGTTTGAAAGAGCATTTTGCACTCACATCTACATACGTAGATACATCCACACACACGCACATATATATATATTGCTATCATCCTCTCTCTCATGATTCGTGCTGGCGATTTGGTTTTACTGTGAGTTTGAAAGAGCATTTTACACTCACATGTGCATACGTAGATACATCCACACACACACACATATATATTGCTATCATCCTCTCTCTCATGATTCGTGCTGGCGATTTGGTTTTACTGTGACTGGGAACCATGCTTCTGCTTGCCGTCATGATTGGTCTTAATTTGAGAGCTATTCAAAGCATTACTTTGTGTAATTAAACACCAGTGGCGGATCCACATGAGGCGTGGTGCCGCCCCACCTGAAATTCAGAAAACGAATGAATATATTACAGGGGACGATTGAATCCATGGCCAATACAGTCTATAACAAATATAAAACAATATGATCAATGATGACTCATTGTTTTTGAGAAAAGTTATATACCCATTAATTGAAGGCATACGGGAGGCATGATCTATAACAAATATCATATAGCAAATAGAAATTTATATTTCCTATTGTTTCAAACCAATGTCCAGATGATGTTACCATGGATAAACTTTAAAAGCTATAACGTCCTAATAATATACATATATATATATATATAGGAGAAGAGGGAGTCTTATGTGGATAATGGTATTTGGTGCATATTTTTATCGTTTAATCTTTATATAAATTTTTTAATCAAATTAATTGGTATATCTTTGTACTTACCACATGGGTGCATTAAATGCAAAGTGATTCAAATCTCAATTGTTATTATAAAAAAAATAAGATGATAAAAATGTTTGTGTAAGATTATTTAGGAGACACTATTATGCAACTACCACTCCTATATATACATATAGAGTGATTGGATCCTGCTCACACTAATAAAGTTCTTTATTCGTACCTGTTTTTGAGGTACAAGTGCAATAACATTATTTTATATATTTCTTGAAAACCTTAAAACTTTTTAATTGGATCCTGCCCATTCATGCTTGATTATTAATTTTTTGAGATGCTACTAATGTTGCATATTCATGTTTGATTATTATTTTTTAGAGCATGAGTATAATAAATATTATTACGTATTTTTAAAAATCTTAAAACTTTTTAAATTGCACTAATGCTTAAAAAATAAAAATCAATGAGTGAACATATAAGTGGTGGTAGGATTATATATATATATATATATATATATATATATATATATATATATATATATATATATATATATATATATATATATATATATATATATATATATATATATATATATATAGAGAGAGAGAGAGAGAGAGAGAGAGAGAGAGAGAGAGAGAGACCAAAATAGGAAGTCAAGAAGAGTGCAAGCTTTACAAAGGAACTTGAAAGTTTTTAAAGATTTTGCAAATAAAAGCTTTATTATGGGGGTGATTCAGTTCTAACCACGAGCAGAGGTTCTGTTGTAGAGATTTGATTCGGTTTCATCGGACCCTTTGAACACCCTTATCGTTAGGTTAAGTCCACGGTTTTAACCATGTATTCTACTTTCATTGGGGTATTTTATACAGCATTCCTTTGTAATCTCTCTCTCTCTCACACACACACTCACGCACGGAAACGCGCGCACACACACTCACTATCTCTGCCTTTCTGTGCTCACAGTCTTCTCTTGCATCTGCTAAGGAATCAACTACCAACCCGTTCTCGCCTAAGCATCCCTTATCAGCTATTGGCGTCGGACGTTCCCCAACGAAGACATTCCCTATTTCCTCCTCAGTAAAGCCTTCCCCCTAAACGCTGCCCAAGTAGCTTCCTACTCTACCTATATCGACTCGCACTCCCTCCATTCCCACTTCTCGTCCTTCTTCAACTCCGCCAACCTCTACTGCACCATCCTTGAGTAGAATCCAAGCCCTTTCCTCATATCGGATGCCGACAACGGCACAATCACCTTCGCCGCCTACAACAACAAAGACTTCACTAGCCACACCACTCCCACCGGAACTTTCATTAACAGCGACTTCACCAACTATTCCGTCGCCGGCAACGTCGGCAAGGACAGCTTCAAGACCTACGGCCCCGAGCGCGACGTTGGGAGTCAGGATTTCAGGCGTTACGAGTCTGACGGCAATGTCGGGATGGATAAGTTTGGGACCTACCAGACCGACGGCACAGGGAAATTTCAAAACTACGGCGACAATGGGAACGTTGGGTAGCACAAGTTTATCAACTATGACGACGAGAGCAACGGCGAGTTGGAGACGTTTCAGAGCTACAACGAGAAATCAGGTACAGTCGGCAATGGATTCAAGTCGTACGGAGCTGGCGCGAACAGAATCCTCAGCCAGTTTCCCGGCGACACGACCGGCTCTAATGTGATAACGTGTTGGAGATTCTTGCTTGTGGCGACCGCTTGAGTTGAGTTCAGTTCGGTCCTCGTGTTTGAAGTTTTCTAGGGGATGTGTGTTTTTCGGAAGAGGATCTCGGTATTTTCCATTTTCACTCTATCGACTCCTTTATTTAAATAGGCAGCTTGTTCCTTCTTCTTTTTTCTCTCCTTTGGCTTCTATGTTGTAGAAAATCTTGGTAAGATCTTCTTTCATACAACATGTAACGGTCTGTTCAGTCCAACCGTGTCCAACCGTTACCAGACGAAATGACAAGATCATATCATAACACACGTTTGATAACTACACCTCCAAAGGCAATGGCGCGCTTGACCAGTTTTCTCATACGCCCACGATGGCAACGTGGCGAAGAATGAGTTCACGACGTACGAAGTCGACGGCAATGCTGGCGGAGAGATTTCCCGACAGTACGGGGAGGGTGAGAAGGAGCTCGTTCCAGCCGTACGGTCCTACTGGAAACGGAAACGGTCAGCCGGCACCATGGTGGAGCCAGGGAAATTCTTCAGAGGGTCCGTTCTGATCTCTGGGAACGAAATTCCGGCGCCGGACGTTCTCGATAAGATGCCCCCGAGGTCGTTTTTGCCGAGAACGATCGCCGGCAAGCTCCCATTCAGCTCCGACAGGTTGCCGGAGCTCATCAAGACTCTGAACGCTAGCGGCTTGCAGGTAAGAACCATAGGAACGATCAATGCATTTGTGCTCACCCACCAAGAGTAACACGAAACCGGGATTGTGTTATGGCTGACGTAATGACACGAAAACGAAACGACACAATATGTACATAACGTTAAACACGGAACTGCCACACAACCTTGTCGGTACATGGATCTCTCTCTCTCTCTCTCTCCCTCTCTCTCTCTCTCTCTCTCTCTCTCTCTCTCTATATATATATATATCGAAAGCTCTTATCAGCCAATTACATTAGGGGTTGGATGTATTTGGGTCGTATCGGACTTCTGGCCCGAAGCACTTGTGTTGGCTTGTTGCAGGTATCGATGGCAAGAACAGTGGCGGACTGTGAGAGACCGGCGGTGAAGGACGAGACGAAACGTTGCGTGACGTCCATCGAAGGGAAGAAGGACGAGACGAAAAGTTTGCATAATCGGTGCTTGGCAGCAGGGCGTGGGTCTCAACCACGGCGAACACAATCGGATCAGGGAAGATGGTGCAAGTGGGCGCGGTGCAGGGCCGAAACGGTGGATCCGTGACACAGGACGTGTCGTCTCACCATAGCCTCTTCCCTTACCTGGTCTACTACTGCCATGCGGTGCCCAGGGTGAAGGTCTACGACACAGAGTTGCTGCTGGAGTGGAAGAAGGTGAACCTGGCAGTGGCCATTTGTCATCTGGACACGACGCAGTGGAGTGCCAGACACGCTGCCTTCAGAGCTCTGGGACACGGACCGGGGCAGATCGAGGTGTGCCATTTCATCTTCCAGAACAACTTCATTTGGGTCGCACAACAAGGGTTCCATATCGTATATGAGGCCTGGGCTCAATGAGACGTCGAAGGAAAATAAAGCCCTCTTCCGTGTGGGATTTATTTTACCGGTTGTAAGTTCCCTTGGTTACTATGGTTTTCTTGTGGTGGGGTGTTTGATTCGTGGTGCCAATCTTTTGTACTAGAACTGCAGGCTTAGACCCATGAGGTAATTGTAATAATGGTTTTGATGAATTTTTTTTAATTCCTGAGTGAAACTGATGCTTGAGTTTTCGTGTAAAGTGGAGCCATAATACGAGAGAAGGAGATGATTTACCTACCTCCTTCTTGGTACTGTTGATTTTTACTCAAATTGGACTGATAGAACAATAGTCTCATGATAAAAATGAGTTATGCTTTTGATGCACAATAAAACTTAAAACTATGAGCACAAAAGATAGAAATTCAATTTTCTTGAAACCACCAATCAAACACCAAAAGTGAACGCATAATGAACCATACTCTCTCTCACACACACATACGCTCACACAAACACACACATATATGAAGCATGCGAAAGAATTATGCTTAATTTAATCAAGTACTCAAAAGTGATGAACTTTTTCTCTCCAAAGAGAAAAAAGTGATGATCTTTTTTCTACCTCACTTTGTCTCTAGTAATTTTGTTCCCTAATCTTATGTACCTGTTGTGGATAAGCATGCAAACGGTGGACATTAATATATAGCTCGTTTTTTTTCGTGTCATACCAACCAAAGTCTAAGATGCCCAACCTAATATACTTTGAACAATTGAACTTACCAAAAGCAAAATCCTTGGTGATTAATGCCATTTAAAATATATGAACGTTTCCATCCTCGCTTCAGCGTGAGAAAAACCAGACAAGATTAAAATGCTGGAGAGGTGGAGAAATGGAAAACAACTAACCTCATCAACTGACAATTGCACCATCACCTAACACGGCAACCGGATATCGGGCCGGACAATTGAACATGATTTTCCGGCGTGTGGTTTTGAAGTGTTGGGAGGAACAGAACATGATCTGACCTTTTTTTCCAGAGAATACAAGATAGAGCTAAGAATCCATATATCTGACACCTCTTAATGCCAGACTGGACTTAGTTTTGGTTTGTTTTAGTTTAATTGAGCAACAAAGTCGCTTTACTTTGAATACAATGAGCACTCCACCATGGCCGGTCCCAAGCCCGGATGCAAAAGGATGAGGGTTGTGTTAGGATTCCAACATCAAATCTTCAGTGACTTGGCTGGATTTGTATTGCTTTAAGCATTATCAACTCTGAACCAATTTGGGTCGCAAAACAAGTTTTTGGCACTGGATGCCCGTTTAAATGGTCCCTTAAATATATTTTGTGGAAATAATGCAATCGGTTTCAGATTAATCGATGGATTTGAATTAGGACTCATACAAAAACTTCAAGTGAAAATCCATGGATCTTATTCCAAACCTGTTTCTTTTACCAAGTCCAACTGCATTCGGGTCGATCACATATCTGACCCGTATCCGTACAACTGAAATTCCTAGGCGAGACCTGTAGCAGTGGAGCGTCATGCTTTATGCAAGGACCATTTGGATCGGATTCATGCACTTCGACTGATGCAAACATCTGTGGTCCACTTAGTGCTACAGCCTGGTAATATTCTTTACGGCATTCCACCTTAAAAGGTACCGGGGAAGGTAAGAACATTCTTCGAATATCATTGTGGGAACCGATGGACAATCTTTTCTGTTCCATTCGATCACAAGCACCACATGGAATCCAAGGCAAATTGTTCCTAAAAGAAAAGGACTGCCAAGAAGATAGGTCCCTATCATGTACTTCATCTACTTTTCAATTCATAAAATGCTAAAAGCACGCGCAAACACACACACGCACATATATATATATATATATATATATATATATATATATATATATATATATATATATATATATATATATATATATATATATATATATATATATATATTGATTGGATGGTGTATACTACTAACCCTATTCACTCGTACCGACCTTTCATTTTTCCGATAACAGTGTCTTTTCTCCTTTTCTAAAAATTCTAATCTTTTTTAAAATAAAATGCATGTCATCGAAAACAATTTGAGAAGAAGGTGGACATCATCATGTTTTCAAATATATATATATATATATATATATATATATATATATATATATATATATATATATATTGGTCATGTCTACCTCAAAAAGCAAATGAGGTTGCTCGAGGCCCCTCACACGGCTATGATTGTTTGATTGAATTGGGAGAAGATTTGAACCAAAGTCGCAAGTTCAAATCCTTAGTTCTAGTCCGACCTCTAAGTCTTTTTTCCAATTTTTTCATGTATTTTAATTTATAAAATGTATAACGTGACAAATAAATTTTAAAAATTACATGATCCAATGGCTAGTTTTCACATTTTATATTTGATTGATGTAAATAAAAGGAGTAGCATGATAAAACATGGTGGTATTCAAGCACTCCAGTTATTTGTATCTTCTCTCCTAAAAGGAGCTTATTAGTTTTGTTTTATTGGATAATATCAACTATATAAAAAAGTATAAGATGCTTCTTATATGGTATACTTGTCATATTGTTGAAAATCTCAACCACTACTTAACAATCTAATTGAGTTCAAAAGTAAAAAAAAAGAAGCAAAAGTATATAAATATTTTTTGTAGGTATACTTGTATACATTTTACTTTTTGGGCGCAATCATTCATCTACTAAGATATGATTTTCAAGTGTTTACAAGCTTATAAAGTAATATATTGGATTCACCCCACATAAAAAGAAAATACGTATATGCATCTGTTTTTAGCCTTTGTGGTTCATATTATCCATTGGAGATTAGATTCAAGAGGACATCTGGCATACTCATCGCTTTTGAGTTAGTGAGTAGAATTTCAAAAATTTTAAAGGACTTTGAAAAAATACAAATACTACTTTTATTATACTCATAAACTTAAAAACAAAGCATGAGCATGAAGTATCCGGATCCAATCAATATATATATATATATATATATATATATCCTTATTCTTTCATCAGCATATGGATCAATAGGTTATGGTAGACATGGCCAGTTTGAAACCAGCCTGACTTCAGAATCGGCTCGGCTTCAGAACCGCAGGTAACCTGAACCAGTTGAACTGGCCTCAGAACCATAGTCGGACTCGGGGACTCCCTGGTTCGATTATGGTTCATAACTTTTAGGAACCAACCCAAAACCAAAACCGACAATTTTAAGCCGCTCGTTAATAAAACACACACACACACACATATATATATATTATATACATATCAACACATGTTGAAGCTTGCCTCAGCCAAACGAGAGTTCGACTCCCAAAGGAGACCTTTTTACAAAAAAAAAACTGTTTTTTAACTGGTTTTGAGATGATTCTGAAGCTGGAACGGGAACCGCCCTGAGAGTTCCAAAACCGAAATTGCTCCTAGGATGGTTCGGTTCCAGTTCCACATAACCCGGAAACGTATATAATCCATTCGTCACGTAATCATCGTCGTCAAATATACTGATTCTAGTGGAAGATCATTTCCCCTGCTTGCCCGTTATTTTGTGGCTGCCAATTTCAAAAGAACGCCTACCACAGCAGCATCTTTTTTCTCTCATATATATATATATATGCCTGATAAGACAAGCAAGTAAAATCCAGAATAGATCAGTTGCTTTGTCACTCAACACATTTCTTTCTTTCTTTTTTGGTGTTTCGCACAAAAATATATCTCTTTCTATGCATTGCTTTCTTGCCTTGATAAAAAGAGATTTTTTTTGTTTTTGTGATTGAAAGAGGTCTTCCTTCAGCAAATTCTGCCCTCGTGCAGCCATAAACCCATGGGCTGGAATTTCTATCATGGTGGCCTTTCCAATCTGTCGGTGCTAAACTTACTAACTTTTCATAATATATACATAGAGAGAGAGAGAGAAAGAGAGAGAGAGAGAGTCATCTTCTTGAGGAAAAGTACAACGATCTTTTTAAGAAAACAAAGGTTCAAATGTGGAAAAGAGGAGGCACCGCAAATATGAGAGGCATTTCTTTATGCAAAAGATGAGTTTTTTTTTCTCTTTTTGTTTCATTATCATAAATAAATAAATAAATATATATATATATATATATATATATACACACATTATAAAGAGAGTTTTAGCTACATATTGTCTTATGATATATAATCTTATCCAAACATTTATGAAGATTTAAATGAAAAGTATCGTATATTTTTAGAATTTGTGATTCAAATCTCTACCATTGATTTTCAAGAACAACAACTAACCCTTTTTTCATAGTAGATGGGGTCGGCAATATGAATTCTTTATTTTAATAAGACCCTATCATGTGTCATACTAGCAGTTAACTCAATATAAACTACATCATTCTTTATTGTTTCTTTAACACTTTTGTAGTCGTCCTCTTCCTCTTTTAACATTTTTATAATCTAGTTTTTCATATATTCTTACGGGTGGTGTTTGGATCGTCTTTCTATATGTTCAAATGGTCTTAAATGATTTTCTCTTCTTTTATCCTCTATTGATGCTACTCCCAATTTGTTTTTAATAACTTTATTATGTATATGGTCTTTCCTTGTCTCATCGCTCATCCATCTCAACATCTTCATTTATTATCGTCTAAGCAACGGACAAATTCATGAAAGGGATTTTATCTCCTCAACCAGTCTTTGCCCCCAGATTGATTTTCAAGATCATTCACTTGAAAACGATCAACAATTAATTTTTTAGTGGCCTTGATTCAAAGACATACCTAGAATTCTTTATCTACTCAATATCGGTTGATAATATCAAAACCAAAACCAAGTCTTTAAATGGGATCGGCTACATGGATTCTTATTCACGGGTCAGCTCAATCCCGGTCGTTAGAGAATTATATAAAGAATTTCCTTGTTAAATTTGGTAATCAACGACTCGTTAAATGTAGATCGGGCATTTAATTTGAGTCCATATATAATTGATGGATCTATATCAATTTTCAATTATTTGATTGCAACTCAAACATGAACATATTACTTTAGAAAAGTTGTGGGCCAATATTCCAGCTTAGATATGGGTGGACCAATGGTGATGGTTCATATACGGGTACAAACAAAGATTATGTGAGGAGAGAGCAAAGATCTGACCTAACATTTAATTAGTTCATTTACTTCCATGTCTATACAGTGTGGTTCATCATGTAATTTTTATGCTATGGCTCAAAAGGGACCCGGCGCCTTAGCTCACCACTCGGAGGGTGCATGTGTCTTGGGCCACCACCTCCGCCACCCCCACCGCCAACCGTCATACCTTTGCAGAGACATCATGTGTCCTTGTGTACATGAAAGCGTGCAACTTTATACAACGAAGGTGTGATTGTTTTTATATGAACTTTGACCAAGGTTTAGTGCTATTACTTCATCACATGCATGCACAAACAACAAGCCTTTCTCTCTCTTTCACACTCTCTATATGTATATAGGAAAACCAAATTTGACTCATGTCACATGCTCCCTCATGTTCACCCATTATTTTTTGAGTGACACCAATATACTTTATAATTTCCAAGAGATTTTAGGAAAAAAAGTATAAAAATATAATTTAAAATTTTAAAGTGCTTTTGAAAAAGTACAAAAAAACATTATTATTACACTCATGCTACCAAAAAGTAATGATTGAATATTATATATATAATAAAAATGGATCCTAATTCCTACTCTCCTTCCACTTTTTCCGTGATTGGTGTAATTTAATTTTTTTGAAGAGTTTTAAAAAAAGATGAATGATAATATTATTATACTTATATTCTCGAAAAAAATTATCAAATATGAGTTGATAAAGCTATATATATATTCACTTACCTCACTGCATCACTACTATATAAAATATTCAGTTGCTACATTATATAAGGACACTCACATGCATTTGTTTATAACTTTCAAACTACACACACTATCGATTCATTGGGCAAATGTGGCGTTGTTGGGGACATTCGCGTTCACTTCCATGGTCCTTGCTCAAAAAGAAGAGACCAAGCTTGCTTTTGCTTATTAGTTCCTGTCTTTATATCATGTTACCTTTAATAATCATTCCCAAGAATCATAATTATTTGAAGTATGTGCCAGGTACGTTCCTTCTTATTTTATTTTTCCCACGGCCGGTCATATTAAATATGATATTAGCTCTTCTATATATTTTGCATCTTTCTTTCATCTAAAGAGAATCTTTGAGAGTTGACATGATACCAATAAAAGATATAATTAGATATTTTGATATTTGATAGTATCTTCGATAAGGTGTGAAGATCAATGATTGAACACTTTAAACGACTTTAAAAACATTGAAAAGAAATTATAAGAGATGATAAGTGTTAGCATGACACAAGATTGAGGTCAACGGAGCTGTCTCTTCTTAGTTGAGCGAACCTCTATCTTCGACTTTTGGTTTCAATTTCATTTACTTTAAAGTGTGATTTCCATCAAGTAAACTTCTTCCAGCTGTTCAAAGGGCATCCCTCTCGTTTCTAGGGGTGTTTGATTGTGAGGCTGGAACTGTGACATTAGAATTGTTTCAGCTAGGGGCCGATGGTTGATGTATCTTACAATCGGATAAAAAATCAAGTCGTACAATCTCACTTTTTAGCGTATGCCAAGCCTACGTTTAATTATGACTATTCTAGTTCTATAGTCTCAAGCCTCGTAATCAAACACCCCTCAAGAGCGCTCACAAAGCGACTCCATTGGGTCTGGGAGAAAGGTTTGTTTATGTTTGGACAAATGTAGCGTTGGACAAGAAGCTCTACCAAGGTAGTGTGGGAATCGGTTTTGGATTGAAACCATTTTCCAAAATGATTTGGAGACTATGTTGAAGTTGAATAAATTCAGTCTGAATCGTTAAATTTTTTTGAATAAAACATTTTTAATAGATTGAAAATTGATTAAAAAAAATTAAAAGGCCAGATTTAATTAGTTTAATAAAGATTGCTTTTGCACCGATTTGGTTAAAATCGATCACTTCAGTTAGATCTTCTTAACAGGGAGCTGCCTGCAACTACTCCACCATCTTCTGTCACGTTTATCTTCATCTTCTTGCGTTATTTAGAGCAGGAACCAACTAATATAAAGAAAGAGCAGTTGAGAGAAACCAAAAGGGTTCGCTGAGTACCAGTTTTATTTAACAAAGACGTATATTCAGGTGATTTTAAAATCAGGAAGCACTTTCAATCTTCAATCTCAGCCGTCCATCTTGCCTGGGCTTTGTGTTGCCTCGCCACGTAGCGAACCGCATATTATTATAATTCTTCCAACTGAAGATAACGGGATATCATAGCAGTTGATAACCACTTCAACTTATATAACTTTTAAGTAACCACCAAATAAAAAAAAACTTAGATAACCTTTAAATAGAAAAGTGATCGTTTTTTGTCTTGATTAGAACCAAACCGACCCAGCGACGGACTGAATCCAAACCTCGACCCATAATCAGAGACCATCTGGTTCGGTTCTGTTTCCACTTTCATGGAACTGGAACGGTTCTATACATTTTTTTATTTCAATAATTTTTCCAGTTTCGAACAATACAAGACTCAAACGAAAACCAACCGGTTAGTCTTAGCTCGGTTTCAATTCTCGATTAGGAAAAGACCGAAATAGGCTTCCCAATGTTAAAATCTTTGAGAGACAAAAAGGTGGTGATAGTTAAAGCAAGAAGCCAATGATGGAATGACCAAACAAAGATATTATTTACTACAATTATAAGGAAAGTTAACACAATAAAATCTTTATCTCTTTCTTCCAAAAAGATATGAAAATGTAGGAGTCATAGAAAATAAAGATGTAGTTGGTTATGATTTATCTAGAACTCACCATGTCTAGGGCGAACATAGTTCATGGATTTCAATTATAAGCTACAAATTTTATGTAAAATCTTTTAGATTTTTAATAGGTCCGATACTTCGACCCGTGCCCAAAGTAGGGATGAATTTAATTAATGAATTGTCTAATAGGCACCGCACGACATGACACGACACAAGGTCTAAAGCATAACAACGCCTTGTAAATCGTGTCCCAATTCGACCAAATATTAAATTGTATTTTCTTTCTCTCTAAAAAAAAGAAAGAAAATAGATGAACTCGCATGGCTTTAGAAGCATTCGTTGAATGTAAGCAACGTCGTCAACATCTTCAATATTTTCAATGTGCTTATCAAACAACTGACAGGCACTTTCTACTTCTTACGAAAAGCACAAGGAAAACCGATTCTTAAACCGAACCATTTTAGTCGATCTCATTTGATGTGGGAAAAAGTATTTAAACACACACATATAAATATAAATAAAAGACATCTCAGCTTGTTTGGTGCATATAGATATTTTTATCATTTGGTTGTTGTGATCGACAATTGAGATTTGAACCACTTTCTCTCTCTCTCTCTCTCTCTATATATATATATATATATGTGTGTGTGTGTGTGTGTGTGGACCAAACAACATTATGAACCTAAAACAATATTATGGACCAAACAACAATATAAAATGTTTGTTTGTGTAAGATTATAAACCAAACAACTTTAAAACTCCCCCCACCATATACAAATGTGTATATACATACATTTGTATGTGTATATATATGCTCAAATCCATGTGTACTTAAATCTCATCGAATATCGATACCATTTGATAAACATAATAAATGATATAGGTTTGAATTAAAAGTATTATATATTTTAGTTAACATTTAAATACTTTTTACTTTATCACATCTTGATCTCTAAGATCGAACTATTGAGATAATAAAATAAGAGTTTGAGTATTTACTACATCCTTTCTCTTTGTATATATATAGAGAGAGAATATAGTCGATGCATATACTCATCTATGCTAAAATATGCTTAAACATTCCTAATGTTAGATCGAAATGATCAGCGGTGGATAATTTAATTTAAAAAAACATAAAGTATACTATATGCACTAAATACAAAGTGTAACAACTATAATAGTATTTTTTATTTTTTAAATTCAAATCTCTACTCTTGATAATGATGATCACATGATATAGATCCTTCAGTGGATTTGAACATAAAAAAGTATGAACATATACCAATTTCTCTCTCTCTATATATATATAAATACATAAAAAGAGAAAGAAAGGGAGAAAGAAATTATATATGCTTAACCGTTTGATATACAAAAGGGAACGATTTAGATGGTAAAGCAAAAAGTTTCATTTTGGTAACTTACTTTATTCCATATTATAAATGATGTATTAAAGAAAAGTGAAAAACTTAACCAATTTATCTCCGGTGATCAAAGGCTGGAGGTTGCATTCATTTGCGCATACCGAAATGAGTTCGTCTCTCTCACTCTCTCTCTCTCTCTCTCTCACTCTATATATATATATATATATATGTATTAACAAATAAGAGAAAATAGTCAGTGCGCCATTTTGAGATGCTTTAAACATTTCGATTCTTTATAGAGAAGTGATTCTCTCGTTCTCTAAAGTCGAACTCATGTTTTTCACTTTGAAGGGCATCAGTAACCCAAAAAACGATCACCAATCATTTGAAATCCGTCTTTTTGTCACAAAAGGAATTGCTAAGGCTATTTTCGGCCTAACGTTTTCGATCCCGTGACCCCTTCATCTTTAAAATCGCCGACCTGGGGACGGGATCGCGCCGAGTTGCGCAACGTCGACTTGGTGACCGGCAATCTCCGGTGCAGAGGGTGGTGCCAACGGAGAGACAGTTGCCTGCCTGGATGCGCCGGGAAACCATATCTTTCTCTATTTAAACCGTGTGAGGATGACCATCTCGGCTTAGCAAACAACAAAGAGACGAATTTGCACTGCCCCATTGATCTCTCTAATTCCAGAGTCGTCACATTGGTGATGCGTGGATTCTGAAATGGTAATCCTGGATATTTCTGATTTTGCCCACTCTTTCTCCTTTCTTTTCTAGAAAAATCTCTTTTTGTCGCTGATTTTTGGGGTGTTAATTAGGCGGATGTTTCTCGCCGTTGATTTTGTTCCTTGTCTTATATTATAATGGTTCCCGTCGCATGAATTTGAATATCCATTTATTGATTTTGTGTTTTTAAGTTCCTCTCGTCTGCTGTTGGTTTCTATTTTCGATGGTTTATGGTCCATATCCAGGGGTGGATTTCTTTTATCTTTTCTTTTGTGGGGAGTCTCCGTTCGTCGACGAGGAGGATATGACGCAAGCAGGCGTTGATACCACGAAGGAAGCGTTTCTTTTTTATAGGATTATTTGGTAATGGGATGGAGCATTTTTCTCTTCTCGGTGAGTTTTTCTAGGGAGAATTGGTGGGTGTATTTGAAAAGGGAGAAGAATCAAGTCGAGCGTGGACTGTTTGTCTCTTCCAGTTCAATGGTACAGATTCGGTTAAACAGTTGTTCTAGTTGAGTTCTGTTGATTGGTTTTGGTTCCACTTTGCATGCGTTGCAATTTTTTTGATATTTTCTATTGCTTGGGTGATTAAAGTTGTAGTGATTCTTATAGCTTGGAGATTTAAGAAGAATTGCTGATGCTGGTAAATTGTAATTCGTTGTTTTTGGTGAATTCAGATTGTGGGTTCTAATCTTGTAGCAAGCCTTTCATCTGGACTTGAAAGCCTGCAGAAAGGAAAAAATAGACCTCTATCTATTTGTGATTCACCTGATCCTTCTTTGTCCTGCACCACTTTTAACATCCTTGCTCCTATCTACAAGCGACTTGGCGACGAGGTGAGGGGGGAAATCGCCATAATTTGCTTAGCAGTTTCCGTTTGTCTATGGTCACATGTTTTGTAATTGAATCTGCTACTGTGGGTGATCCAAACAGAGCTGCCGAGAAAGTGAATTCAGAGATTACTGGCTTACGAGGAACCAGTGCATTTTAGATCGGTTGCTTTGTGAAAGATCGTCAATTATATGTTTACAGGTTAGTTTGCAGACTAATGTGCTCTTTTAGTTGGATGCTACTGAGGCAATGAATCCTTGACATGTGATATAATGAATCCGTTCATGTCTCATGCAGGAATTTTGGGTGAGCAATGAGGAACTTGTGTCTATGTATGAAAAGAGGCTGGGTGAAGCTGGTTATGTTACTTACAAATTAGCAAGAACAAATAACCGTGGGGATGGTGCGTTTCTTTTCCCTTTTCTTCTCCCCATATGTCTCTGTCATGCTGTTAAACATGTGGAATGGGCGATTTTTGCTTATTTTGCCAAATTTTTACCTTTAAATTAGAATACACTAGACATGTTTAAGAGTCCAGCAATTTTGGAGGGCAGAGGGACAATAGTAGTTGTGTTCCTCAAATTTACTTGTACAATAAGGAACGAACTCACCCTCTCATTCTTCTTTGAAGAGACCTCAAAACTTTTAATTCTTTGTTGTCCATACAACAGCTTGTTTCCCATTTCCCACTCGTGAACTGAGACACTCTTCAGTTTCAAAACATGGTTTGTATATGAGGCTTTTGAGTATTCCTTGCTTGTTCTGTTTAGAAGTGGATCATCAAATGATCTAAAGTGAGACAATTTGTGATCGGTTTTATGGTTACTCTCTTAGTTTGTGAACTTTTGAATTGAAGAGTCACTTAGGTTAGGTTTTAATTCGCATAAAGTATCCTTTTTCTGGTGAAGCTTAAAGTACCATTATAGTTGTTTTCCAATCCATGCTGCATGTAAGATCATGTGAAGATTTTGTACCTTGAAAACTTAAGTAGCATCTTCTGTTGTTTGTTCTAGTTCAAGGTGCAGAACTCAGTCAAACATCTATATTCAGTTGGGAGATCTTGTGGTGAACGCTCTTGGGGCTTGACAGTTTGACTTCTTGTATTTGTTGGCAATTCAGAATATATGATAACTTACTTCTTTCTTGTCCCTTTGTATGAAGAAACCTTGTGTCAGTCCACAGTGGTGTTTCACTTTAAAAAGATGAAGTTGTCAGAACTGCTATCTTAGTGTCTTTTGAATTTTTGAATCCTTATTTTTCAACTAAGCTTCAAGGTCTAGTGTTTGTACGTCTTCATGAGTGGGAGAGAAAGTAACTACCAACTAAAATGTTGTACTTTATTATTGTTCTTTTAGTGCTCCAATGTCATCTTCATTTGCATTCTATGTCCCACCTGTGGATAGAGTACTCGTATGCACCCCTTTCAAGGTCTGGTTATTGTGTTCTTTGACAGGATGTCTGTCGAGTGGATATGCTCATTATGAACTACTGATATCGGTACTGCCGTTAACCCTATTACTGCTTGTTGTTTTGGCAAGAGTTGAGATCCTTTCTATCCATTTGAAAAGTTTATTCTCCTTTTCTTTCATCAAGTGGACATCATTAAGTTTTGATGTGGTATAGACTTATAATGGCTAGATAAATTAAGCACTGAAAGCGACGATCTTATGGAAGAATTTACTATTCTGTGCAGGGTTATTGACTGCAATCCACAAGGATAAGTTTACAGTTTTGAACTACTCCGATTTACTCTTCAATGACTGCGGGGACCGTGTTGCTCAACTTTTGCATGTTAGATCAGTGATTCCCTTTTGGCAAAACTTGAATAACAATATTCAGCAAGAAATTCTCATTGTGAATACCCATCTGCTATTTCCCCACAATTCTAGCCTCTCTATAGTTCGACTCCACCAGGTATGTTGCTGTTCTAATCCTAATTCCCATTCACTAATGTTATCATTTTAATGACCAGTTAACTAGGCTTCATGTTACGCCAATTTGAACTTGCTCGATCTGTTCAATTCTTTCACTCAATTAGGTGTACAAGATCTTGCAATATGTTGAATCATATCAAGAGGAACATATGCTTAACCCTGTGCCAGTTATACTATGTGGGTAAGTTTTTGCCTACCATCCTTTTGAGGTCCTTTTATTTCCTTGTGGTAATTTGTGAATCTTTCCATGAATTATAATTTGGGTACAAAGGAATCTTTCTAAATCATCTCTATTGTTTTAGTGATTGGAATGGTAGCAAGCGTGGACATGTTTACAAGTTTCTTAGGTCCCAAGGGTTCATATCATCATATGATACAGCTCATCACTACACAGATAGTGATGCAGATGCTCACAAGGTTATAATACTTTTGATTCACATCCACATTAGCTTTAGCTTTATGCATACAATTTTACTGAATTTAGCTCTGGTATACCAGTGGGTTAGTCACCGCAACCATCGTGGCAACATTTGCGCTGTGGACTTCATATGGCTCTTAAACCCCAACAAATATCTAAAGCCACTAAAGACAAGCTGGACTGAGTCTGTGTTTGGGATAATTAAGGTATGAGTTTTTCTTCTTTTACTTTTTTACTCGTCCCTTTCATTTATTCACTTTCTGATGGAAGTTTCCGGCACCAATGCTAGGTTCTTATCCGAATGATTCGGGGACACAATTAGAAAAACTTATCAGTACCTGAGTCCTATGACCATGGATATAAAGGAAAACTGTAGGAGCATGTTATGTCATATGGAATTTTACCGCATGTCCTAGCGTTCTCAAGTATTGCTGAACACAGGCATCCCGACTCTTTAAGTTTTTAAAAGTAACAAGGGGTCTCAAAAGTGCTGTTATTCACAAGGCTCAGTATCCATGGTTATTTTATCCTAATGTTAACTCTAAGTTTCAACTCCACTCATGTAAGGGATCACCATTGCATGGTCGGTCCCAAGCCCGGATAAAGGAGTAGGGTTGCGTTAGGCTTCCGACGGCGAGCGTAAAACTTTGTCGGACCTATTTACAATGGATTCTACAAATTATGATAGGGCTCTATGGAAACAAAGCATCCATGTAGCCGACCCCATTTAGTATGAGGAAAGGCTTAGTAGTAGTTGTTAGTTGTAGTTTACTCTAAGTTTCAGGACAATTTGTATGTGAACTATTACATAGCCTTGAAAAGTAGAGTGAGGATCGTGCCTATTTTTAGCGATAAATTTTGCAGTTATCTGGTTTGCTGCATACCCGTCTAGTATGGGAAAAGGCTTAGTTGTTGTTGTTGTTTGTTGGTTTGCTGCATAATCCAAGTTTCAGCTAAAACTATATCACTTGTCTCTGATTCAAATGCTGTTTCTTCAAACTTTTCAAGTGATCATGGTATAAGAGCTAGCTAAAATGCTCTTTTTCATCAAGCACAGTCCTAACACAGGTTATCATGCTTTTTCAGCAGCATCTTCGCCAAGCTTCAACGACAGATAATAATGCCTTCAATTTTCTTAGAACTAGAGATAGTTACGGTGATTGCGTTACCTTCTCTGGATTTTGCCAAGGCCTTAATCAGGTGTGCAGTTTTTCTTAAGAATCAATATGTAAGATGCTCTAGGTCATCTATTCTAATATCCTACGGGTATCTCTACAGTTAGGATTAACCAACGGCCTAAGCTTTGAGGAGTTGCAAGACTTGTGGATTGAAGCTGATGCAGATGGGGACAGTGTCCTTGATTATAAAGAATTCCTGGTAAACACGTCTGAGAAATTTGCTCGTATATCCTCATTGTAATTTAACCACCGTCTCTCAATGTTTTCATAATCTGTACGGTGAAAGAGCTCCATCAACTACTAAATAATTTAAAATTTTCACAATGGTTGAATGATGGTGCCCAACTAGTTGAACATGACAGTCAAATATGAGGACTCTGGTTGGTGTTTTGAGAGTCATAGAGCTTTGTTATGTTTGTTTGTGTTCTGCAAGTTGTTCCTGTTAATAAAGTTCTTGGTTATGCCTTCAAGTTTCAGAAATTGACATTGATGTTCTTTCTTTGTTGGAAGCGGGTTTGGCATCCATCACAATCTGCACAGCAGGAGGAAATTTTAAGGAGATGCAACCGGCCAAGCAACACCCAAGAGTCTGCTATTGGTTGTTTCCACGTGAAAAATGCGGTGCTATTCCCACCCGAGGTCGAAAGAGGAATGTGGCCAGAAAACTACTCCCTTTCTGATCATGCCCATTTGACCGTGGTCTTTTCTCCAATGAGAATGCCGTGCTCTCAACCAATCTGCTAGAATAATCCTCACAGCAGTAGATGCCTTTACCGATTTTTTATGCTTGGTTTCTGTAAGTCGTTAGAAATATAAGCATTTATATACCGAAGAAAAGAATGCCTTGCCAATCCCTTTTACTGGCTTCTTCTCCTCCATTGTATACTACTGCGTGGCGAGTCTTAATGATGATAAACTCAATAATTAATCTGTAGCAGCTTACCTTTTATAATTCCAACATATATAGTTAAATTCGCTTGATATTAGTACTTATTGACATAAATTTTAAGTCTTCTCCCTAGAGGAGAAAGATATTGAGGAGTTTTCTGATCATTTCAGGTCTTCAGCCTGTTATATTTGTCAATTTTGCGGTTAACCTTAGGTTCTGCATATGTGCATATATGCATATAATACATGCATCAACATATAATCATCATGCTTATTCAGTCGTGTTCTGAAAGCTGGACTTCCTAGAATCTTCAAGACCATGATCGTTGAAATTTCTCACTTGAGCATTGTGAGTTCTCTTATGTGCAGGAGAAACAAGTCTCTGACGAGATATCTATTCCTTTGGATTGATTGCTATAATTTCTCGATAGTTTTGCAATTGATTTTGCTAGAACACAGACTTCATGGATAGTACACTAGTTTTAACTGTAACTGGAAGCCAAAACCAAACCTTCTCCCATACTATGTGGGATCGGGTACTTGGACTTGTAGCCGCAGTTATGCTTGATATTGTGTTATATTAAGATTAACTGGAAAAGACTAACAAATATTTTTCCGAGCTTGGAATCCATGTAGCCAACATCTGCGATCTGGTAATCTCCTGCAAGTTTGAATGGCAACAAGATTACATGAGGCTAGAGTGACGACCACTTTTGAACACGAAATAGAACAATCTTTTTAATGTGCATCTCTTGGCACCCTAAAATAGTATTATAGGCTGTTCCCTTTAGCTTTTAGGGTTCCAGAATGAGAGAAAGCATGCAACTTACTATGTAAAGCAGAGGCCTTGGCATGACGAAAGTGGGCTCTGGCTCTCAAACCGCAAAGTCGTTTGTTTACCGTTTGTCAAATCGGTGCTTATTGAGGTCTGCAACTTTGTGCTTCAGGTTGTGTTTGTGTCGTTAGAATTAGTGGACTCACAACCAGATCAACATGAACACAACCGAGTCTCTTGTCACTTTGAGTGGACACTTGTTTTCTGTGTCATGGTTGTGTTTGTTGCCTGAAATTGCTAGCAATTTCATTTCATGTGTTGTTATTTACTGCTCGTGTCAAAACAGATAAAGCCACCCGATTTCTCTCCTATAACTCTTAAGGTGGACAAGAACACGAGCTTTCGGATCGCATTTACTTCTAATAACTGTGTTTCAGTGAAAGAAGATGTGTAGAAGTTAGTGTTCATTGTCCTACTTCTTTAGAAGGACCATCAATCAATAATTGCCAAAGGAGGCCTTTATACGATCTTTGTTGGCCAAATAGCAGGCTAGAAAGGTCAGTGGTCGACCCAGTTTTTTTTTTTTTGAGTGAGGTGCACATGTATTTCGGGATGAGGTACACTTATATTTTAGGTCCACAAAGCACTTGTGGTTTGTGGATTCGGGAAATTTTCAGATTTCGGATGAGGTGCATGCTTCGCCTCAGCCTCAAGTTGGTCCGCCACTGAGAACGGTGCTTCCTCCTTGAGATCTTCGGACAATGTGGATCACCACGACAAAACCTTTGGCGAAATCCTCACAGAAATCCAAATTTACGATGGGAGGCCAAAATCTTGTAACCACCAGGAGTTGAACTCCTGCCCTTCCAACGTGCACTGCCGTTATGCCATCGCTCTGGGTGACATGTTCCAAGACTTTAAATAACTGTTTAATCTAAATGAATCTCCATGTTCTTAATAAGTTCAAAGTTATTTTCCAAAACCATGGCCTCCGTTTGATCCCAATCCTTAATTAGCAAAAATGATAGAGAGGTATCGTCCAAACACCTGCTGTTAAAACTAGCTTTTACTGTAATATGTTAATGATTCAAAATACCCTCAAACCTTTGCTGCAAAAAGAGTTGAGTTCAAACCAGAACCGAAACCAGCTTGGTCCTGCTTTGATTCCGGCTCCTGGTTCCAGTAATCCAGAATCGGTAGTTTGGAACCACCGGTTCTGGTTTAGCTGGAAGCGGCTGTCTACTTGATGATTTTTTCTTTTCAATAGTATTTCAACAAAATCAGAAAAACATTCTCCAGATACAAATCAAAGATGCGAAACGAGCCACGAGAAAAAATTTGTATCAAATATATAAAAACTTAAAGAGAAAATAAAATAGGCATTTGATTTTTTAGTACCGGTTTGTGTTGAGAAAAGGTTTAGTGGACCTAACCGCTCTAACGTCCCACGAGAAAACCAGTGTTGAAGCAAAGCAGACTCAGTTGGATGGCATGTCGACACCTGTACGAATAATGAGCACTCCACACCATAAATATATGATAGACGGCATATAATCCAACTACAGAGAAACAGTCTGCAGATTACGACCGAGCAACGGTCGCCACCCGAATCTTTAATTTCCACCTCTAACCAAATAAATCACACCAACAAATTAAATAATTTTTCGAGGACGTGATGAATATTAAATTAGTATCTATATGTATATATGTATGTATATATGTATATATATATATATAAAGATATATATGAAAAACTAGTATATGTTAGGTACTAACAAATTTAAACAAATCCCAACTGTTTATTTTTACGAAATTTAAATTTTAAAAGTATATGCATACTTTTTTTTATGAATACTATGTTTTAAATTTAAATTTTAACAACTAATCATCAAAGATAAATAATTAAGATTTATTTGGATTAACTAGCATCTAAGTGTATTACCAATTTCTCTTTGTCTCTCTTTATATATATATATATAAACAAACTGGATCCTACCGCACTTACACCTCATACTTATCCATTGGTTTTACGTGACATTATTATAGTTTTAAAATAGTATGAAACATATTTTTGTTATACTCATGTCCCCTAAAAGCAATTAGTAAGCATGTGTAAGTATAAACATGATCCAATCACTATATATTTATATATTTAGAGAGAGAGATTCTCCTAACCTCTTTAAATGGAGTATCTGGAAGTGGCTTTTCTTAAACTTGAGAATGAGTGTGTTTCCCATTTTGGGAGTCTTTCATTAGAAAATATGATCAAACCGTGTCCTAAAAGCAGTGACCTGTTGAGATAATTCTAAAGTACAGTCATCTGTGTAGGGGAAGCTTCTCTGGTTACCTTCCCATTAATGAAAACAGAAGCCATTTGAAATTACACCAGTGGTGTTAGGGTAAACTCCATCTTAGTACTGGGTTTCGCCGGTTAGGCAGCAATTTTCACCATAAAAAAGATCAATTTGCTCAATGCTTGCTTTAGGAAGCTCTTCCCGGGCAGTGTTGACTTCCAATTATCTTCCTCACCATCCGATCAAACCCCGTTTTCGATCACTAGCTCCACACTCAATGTGGAAACTAAAAAGAGTGATTCAGGTTAATGACCTAACCAAGCTAATTACATTCTTGTCATAGCTTCTCAAACCTCATTAAGTTCAACCCTTGTGGCCTGCAAATGCTTGTCAATACCGGTGCTCAATCTTGTGTCATATTAGTATAGCAGATCATGTTTTAGAACTATACCATGCTGTAAAAATGTCATCACTGAAAAATGATTCGAGGATAAATGTATTCCATGATTTAGTAGATCATCACTGAGAAATGATCTGTAGCTATTGAAGAACCTAGCAGTATAAAGAAGAAAAACTACTCATGTTTGGCTCATCTCTCAGCGAGCTTCGCTTGTTGAGCTCAGACCAAAACACACAAATCATGTTTATCTGAGTTAACTTCATTAAGCCAACATGAACGAAACAAAACCTACGAGCAACTTGGTTTGTTTACCTGCCCTATTTGGTGTGAGTTACCTGCTCAAAAATCTATTTAGACCTTCCTGCGAGTAGGTTACTGAGAGCTTCCCGTATTCCTACTCCATGGTCATTACAGTTAGTATTAATCGAATTTCCATATGGCATTCGGTAGGAAACAGAAGATATGAGCTTTAATTTTTTATTCTTTATTCCTGCTGCAACCGTAGTCAAGCGGGGAGTGTGCATAACAATATGATGCCATAGATGCTCACAACAGGGGCAGTTGAGGGCATAGTTCGCCAACACGACCCGGTGATCCAAGTACCAGTGGCAGTCCTAGAAAATTTGTTGGGGTGAGGCCAAGTTTCATTAAGTGAAATGCAGATTGATTTCATCAGGTTTGAGTCGAAACGGCCGCCTCGCCCATGAGTAGGTCCACCACCTGGAATTATCCAAGTAGGCTCCCTCACCCATAAAGGGGTCTGTAATGGAGTACATTGTATAGGAGTTTGAACGCGAACCCTCACCTGGATAAGATAAAAACCACGGCAGAATGAGGAAAGAAGAAACCTTATTGGAATTCAGTTGCCAATAAGAAAAGCTTAGCAATAAGTAATACTTATATTTCTTTAATGACTTTCAAATCTTGACCTTACTTGATTAGCATGAAATACGAAAGAAATGGAACAACGAATAAGAAAAGAACATGTAACCGTGCAGAACAAGACAGCAGGATCCTAAAAAGACTGCACTTTTGACATTGTTTATAGATAGAGAAACATTTCTTACATCCTAAAAATGTGTTGGGGCTTGTATTGTATACTAGAAAAAATCCAATCAAGCTCTGCAACAATTGTTTCATCCTTTACACACAAGAACACGAAAACGATACATTACATATTGTTACGTCTATTTTGGAAAAGAAAAGAACAACATTTTAACTTCTCTATATCCTTATTATAAATCAAATCCACCAGCCCAAAAGCACATATAAACAGGAGATAAATTTCTTTTGCACCACCACATATGCAGTCATTACGAAAATGCCTCTCTCTCTCTCTCTCTCTCTCTCTCTCTCTCTCTCTCTCTCTCTCTCTCTCTCTCTCTCTCTATATATATATATATATATATATATATATATATATATATATATATATATAAAATAAAATATCGCATTCTACTACCAACCATTGACATTCCTTGAGAGCTTCAACGAAAACTCCATCTCAACGATGCATCCGCCAACCACCGACCTTAGTAACTTCAACAAATTGTCCAATCAACAAGCTTCCCTACAGCAGGAACATTCATGCTTACACCACTGGTCCCCGCCCTACACATAAAATTGGGGCGCCCTGCTGCAACAAGCATGATAGTTTCTATGATGTTAATTCTCCACACCCAATTGAGCAAAAGCGTCAGAGATATCAGCACAATAATTTCAGAGGAACGCGAAGATGAATAATAGGATGTTGCTAAATCCACAGCATCCAGAGTTTCACCTCGAGTGGGCACTAGCCAATCTCACAACAACGTTCTTCAAATGCACAAGATGGCAGGTAGAGGAAACCACTGATCCATTCACTTGCCCTTACCATTATTACTGCGACAGCACCTACGCCGGAAATTATCCAGCCTCGGTTGATCTCGCGGTTCTCTTCCTCTCGGCGGTTTCCTATCTGCTAACTGTAGGTTTTGCAGTGAAAGAGGTGAGATACATCCGACAACAACCTTGCCAGAGATACTGGGTGCCTTCTGGTCCCTTCATCCTCCCTCTCATCCTCCTCTGCTTGGCGAAGGGTCATAGAGTCGAAACTGTTTTCCCACTTTCTTTCACCGCGCCTGCACTGATACAACTCGTACTTGTATCTGCGCTTGCCTTTGCGAACCCACCTGCTGCATCTCTTAAGTCAATCTTTCTGGAGATCTCAACGATTTCTGGCATCCTGCACGGCAGCCTGTACGTGGACTCTGTAATCTTGCCTTACTACACCGGATTGGAGGCACTGGTGTCATCGACCTTCTCCGGGGAGTGCACTTCATGTGTCTGCCGCAAAGAAGTTCTGACAGTGGGTGGAAAGTATATTCCTTATCAAGGATGGTCGGCAACAATGGTATCAATAGCCGGTATTTTGTGTGTGAGGCTGGCATTTGGTGTATATAACAAAACAGGCAAAATGGCCACTACAACAAAACTAATGCTTGAAGGCTTGGCCTGGTTTATGTTGACGAAGGATAATGTGCGCCTCATAGCAAACTCCATGGAAGGTCCACTTGTGGAAAAGGCTGCTTGCCGAAGCATTTCTCTGTTGATATGCCTGTTACTCTTGAAGAGGTTCTGTGATCTAGTAAGAAGCAGAAAGCAGTCATTGGACACAAAAACAGAAGCAGGTTTACCACTCACCCACAGAGACTATTGAAGCATCCTTTTAGACATCAAACTTGTGTTGTAAATTGCATTTTATTATGAATTTGGCTTGTGTAACATTGCCGTTTGAATCAAAGGCATAATACATCCTCATGAAAAGATACAAATCGTGTTAAACCAGACCCAAAAGATTGGACGGTGATCTTTCTGTGTGCATGAGATGTAACACATTATTACTATGTCACAGAAGGTTGCTGTTGCCAATGAAGCCCGAAATGCTATCCAGGATATATGGTTGTTTAACAAAGAAACCGTGTGTATCACAGGAAGAATCGCCTACGGCTGGTGTCCATCTCCGTCTGTAGTAGTGAAAACAACGGCTAAGTAAGGTCCCACAGGTAAATAAAGAACAAACTTGCAGCTTGGTGAATTGTACGACCAAAAGCTTCTCAAAAAGAGCCACCAGCACAAAAATACATTACCTTGTGAACCCATTCATATTCTCCACTTTTGCTATCAAATTTTCAATGTAAAGCGAGAACCACATTCCTACAAGAATCCCAAAGTTTAAAGATTACAAAGAAACAAATGGGTCAATTAAGTGAAAGAAAAGAAATTTCAAAAGAAAAATGTCATGAGAATCTCACATGTTCCTTTTATCGATATAAATTTCTTAAAAGATGAAAACATTGGGACGCCATCTAGAGTGTGGAAAGGCTTGGTTTTGATGCAATCAACGACAGGGATGTGCTTTTCTGTTCCACAAAGTTGGCCTCCCGCAGGCATAATTCATCAGCCAATGGAAAGTGAATAGTCTTAGTACATCAAGGATCATAAAGCCTAGGAAAACAATGATCCAAGACAATCACGCCAGATTATATCCCCCAGAACGCCAGCCCCATCCAAAGCCAGCCTTAGTAGAACAAGACAAATGAAAACTGAAGGCGCCGAAAGCAGGTCTGGCCTAACAGCATCCCAATGTGATGGAGTGGAATGAAGCAGAAGCATAATTGTGACTGAACTCAAACATACCATGGTAATGAGCATTGGGAATAAATGTTAATAGTTCTTCAATAAATGCAGATCCTCTCTGCAAATATGTAAATATGGCACCCATTATACTCTCATGTGAAAGTTTATTTAAACATTATATTCTGTGACATCATACAAATGGTAAGAACTATTGTAACAAGCAAAAATGTTATCACATAGATAATGGAAGGAAGGGGACCCAAAAAAGACATTGTAAAGAATGTCTTCGTCAAGCAAATTCACATGATTTGCCGAACAAATAAAATTTGGTTAGGCTATCCGTTATCAATTGAAATCATTGAAAAGGAGGAGACAATACAGAGAACATTGGCATCTAAACAACGAAATCAAATAGAAATTAGCAACAAGAACGAGAAAGAGTGAAGCATAATAAAGAGGATTCTTACACTTGAGTGAAATCTCGATGTCATGATCAATGTCTTCGGCGTACGCTCCCGATTGAGAATGGAACTGAATTCATCTGCATCATTATCGGCAAACAACTGCACGTACATGAATCAATCAATGTCTCACCTCAGTAACAACTAACACATCCCAAGTCCAACCAAACAAAACTCAAACAACTCAGCAAAGAAAACATGAATGAAAGAAGGAATTAGTGCAGAAACCTCTTCGTCATCAGGTCTACAAACGGTCTCGTCGGCCTCCCTTGCATTCTCGATAGTGCGAGGGATCTTCCTTGGCAGAGGCTGCATGTTAAGGCACAAAGACATGCATAGATATTACACAATTAGATTAATCCTGCAATTCACACACACACATAGAAAGATAGATAGAGAATAGAGCAATACCTTTTCGCCAAGCTCAACGGCTTTCTTTTCGGTGGCATCATGGGCCTTTACATGCTTCCCCTTCTCGATCTTCTTGTCACGTTTGAGCTTAGCATGAACGGAGGATCACTTCTCCTTGTTCTTGATGGACGAAGGAAGCTTCGTCCCTTTCTTCCTCTTCTTCTCCACCTTCTCATCTACAATTGACCGCAACGTTTGCTCGCGCTCCTTTCTCTTCTTCTTCGTCTTCTTTGTCAGCAGCCCCGGCCATCACTGTAGACTTAGTACGTTTCCACGTTATCAAATAGTGATTAGCGGGTGTTTCACCCTAACAATATAGCCGATTTAGCGGTACACTATCATTTAAGATTAAAAACTAATATACATTTATAATGGTCTCTAATTTCTAAACAATATCAAGAAACACATATAAAAAATATATAAATATCACCAAGTTATTATAACTTCTAAGTAAAAGAAAAGAATTGAAAGAAACTAATAAATTATACTTATCTACGATAATGTTGCGGCGGATCAAGATGCACAATAATATAACAGGTTCAAAATATAACATCACCATCTATAGTATTAGAGGCCTGCAAACTAAAATATCTATAGTATTTTGAAGCAAATCACATATTGATATAACAACTTAAGAAGTCCAAAATATAACATCCACTAAATATAATTACAATATAAATTGAATTGTTTAAGATACCACACTCTCCGCTGAGAAGAAGCGTGTCTCTACTAAAATTAAGCGTGTTGCAGTTGCCACACTCTCAGCTGCTGTTGTTGAGGCAAAACTTCTTGCAAACCAAGAAGAAGAGCAAATTCGTGAGGCCTGCAAACTAAAATATCTATAGTATTTTGAAGCAACATCACATATTGATATAACAACTTAAGAAGCCCAAAATATAACATCCACTAAATATAATTACAATATAAATTTAATTGTTTAAGATACCACACTCTCAGCTGAGAAGAAGCGTGTCTCTAATAAAATTAAGCGTGTTGCAGTTGCCACACTCTCAGCTGCTGTTGATAAGGCATAACTTCTTACAAACCAAGAAGAAGAGCGAATTCGTGAGGCCTGCTATTTTGTCATTGAGATACAGGTACTTTGAAAGCATGGAGCCACCAATTCTTTTCTAACATTTGGCATATGCCGGTGAATCTTATGCTGAAGTTGAGATCAATCGGCTTCACGAGGGCTAGGCTAAGGCTTACGCTTTAGCGCAATCAGATAATTGCAGCATGGTTTGGTATTTTGAAAGCATGAAGCAAATTCGTGGGGGATAGGCAAAGGCTTATGCTTGAGCACAATCAAATAATTGCCGCACGGTTATGTTTACCTACTTCTATACCTAGGGCAGGTTCTCAAGTAGCACCAAGTAGCAGATATTCAGGGAGCAGTATGAATAATGCTGATACTATGAAAGCATAATCAAGCCCCCCATTATCACAGGATAAGTGAACAAAAAAGCCATCAGAGGCGTATTTACGTACTGCTTTTTTTTTAGAATTTTGTATTGGATCGGAGCGACTCACATCTATATGGATCAATCCATCTTGAACATAAAGCAATATGAGCTCAACATGAACAACTCAACTAATATTAGCTCGTTTTGTTCGAGTATATAGAACTTTTAACTAGAATACCATGCTAAGCTGATGAATTAAGTGGGCACAATGTAATTAAATATTGTGTTTCAAAAATCTACCCACAATCATATTAAAGAAAATGTTAAGATTTTTACCCAAAATTATATGAGAAATGTTATGTTTTCAACTTTGACAAATAGCTGAAGGCAAGCCCGTCTAACAAAGCTGAACATGAACAAGAGCTTGAGTATCGATTAAACAGAGTGGCGGTGGTTCTCCTCAATTTCATGCGGCTGAGCTTCCCTTATCTGTGCTGAACATTAAATGCTCACTCCAGCCAGATTTGCACGCGAGGACTATCTAATACAAAGCCTTCAATTCACTTGAAGGTCCTTGTCATTTGAACCCCTAGCCAAGAGTGGCTTCTTATGCAATCCCCTGCTTGCTTGTCCAGAAAGAAAACCACAATCATCCATCTCATTTGTAGCAACACAATCTGAGACTCATCTCCAGAAACAAACTGCAGAGTCTGCCAGGCACTTTATTCAGAAGCTTCTTGTTCCCTTCAAGTCAGAATTGATACCGGATAACCATTTTTTCTAATCAGCTTGTTTTCTACACTCAAACCATGGTTTACCTATAAATCAGTTCCTTTGGACATGAACTGGCTGTAAACGAGACATTGTACCTTTACAAAGACAAAAGAAAAAGAGCAAGGTTAAATAACTATATTCATGCTTGCATACTATGACCACCAGTGATCCAAAATGCGGTTCTGATGTCAAGAAACCTCAGATCAGTCAAGCTGGTTTCTCATATGTATTCTCTTCTCTGAACTCGTCAATCCGTCTGCGAATCATCTCAGACACATTCGGCTGCACAAACACATGTGCGTCATCTAAAATTTTCAAAATAAACTTCTGTGAAGGTGGTAGCGCATCATTCATGCTTACAATAAACTGTAGCATGGGTATGTCACTGCAAAATTGTTGAATCAAAAGTTCAGTTGTTGTTTCAGTAGCAGATAATAAACACAAAAACATACATCTCAGTAAGGGAAAAGTTATAGTTTGTAATACCAACCAAGAAATGAATACGCCTTTGGTAGCATTCACCATCTCCGCCTTTCGCTCCTATGCCTGCACCCAGAGAAATTCAATATCAGCTGAAAGCCTTAATTCAGACATCAAAATGAGCTAAAACCTCACATTAATAAATTCAAGATCTAGGTCCATGTGTACATATGCAACATATCATGAATCTATAAAGTGGAGAAAACCTGATAGGTATAAGGATTTATGAAAAGCACAAAAGGGCATTAAGTCTTATTCTTGTTTCTAACAATTATAGCGTCATGCATAGTTAACAATTGAGCAATGCCTCTGCTGTTCGCCTCATGGTAACCATTGAACAATCAACTCAACTTTGGCCACACAACTACCACAGAACTGTATAAAGCAAGATACTGTTTTCTACTTGAAGCATAATTATGCATTTTATTTTTCATTCCAAATATGGATAATGGATATTCCCTTTTAAGGCTTAGATCTTTCTCTAAGATTTTTCAGAATCAGATGAGAACTCCGCCCATGTAAGGGATCACCTTGCATTGCCGGTCCCAAGCCCGGATAAAGGAGGAGGGTTGTGTTAGGCTTTTGACAGCCAGCGGAAAACTTCGTCGGATTTTATAACATGGATTGCAAAAATTATGAGTATTGCTTTGAGGCGTTCCCGCCTAGCGACGTGTTGCAGAGCCCAAATGCAGTAATAAGTAAGCAAGGGCCACTACATTTTCGCCCGAATGTAGTGAATCAATTGCAGATACGGTTCCCACATCATGGACGGGTGTGGGTAAAGAAGTTAGTCCTGCTATATTGACGCTCGAATGTAGTGAATAATTTTCAGAGAGGATCTCCGCATTTTGAATACGAACAGATGCAGGGGGTAAGGAAGCTAGTCCTAGATAATAAGATTCGTATTGGTTCTTGGAATATCGGAACATTATCTAGTAAGCTAATGGAGGTGGTAGATACTATGATTCAGAGAAAGATTCATATTCTATGTTTACAAGAGACAAAATGGGTTGGAGAAAAAGCAAAGGAGATAGAGGATACAGGTTTTAAATTATGATACTCAGGTCAAGAAAAGGCTTGAAACAGAGTTGGTATTATCATAAATAAAGATTTAAAGGATAGTGTAGTAGACATACAACGATATGATGACCGAATCATGACGTTGAAATTAGTGTTAAGAGCAAAGGTTTTGAATATAGTTTGTGCTTACGCACCCCAAGTAGGATTAAAAGATAGTATAAAGACAACTTTTTGAGAAGAGTTAGATAAGGTGATTCAAAAGATCCCACAAAGGAAGATGATTTGTTTAGGAGGAGACTTAAATGGACATGTCGGTAAAGAGGCATTAGGATATCAAGGGATTCATGAAAACTTTGGTTATGAGGATATAAATGAGGAAGGTAGGGAGATTTTAAACTTTGCTATAACATTTGATCTCTTTATAGTCAATAAAATCTTCAAAAAAACGAGATGAACATTTAATTACTTATAAGAGTAGCTTATCACAAACACAAATTGATTACTTTATTTGTAGAAAAAAAGATAGAGCGTGTTGTAAAGATTGCAGGTAATTCCACGAGAAAGCTTAACCACCCAACATCGACTTTTAGTTATGTATTTACAAATAAAAAAATGGACAAAGAAGAAAAGAGTGCATCGAGCTATTCGGACTAAATGGTGGAACCACAAAAGCGAGAAAGAAGATATATTTAAACAGAAAGTCATTCAAGGAGATGTTTGGAATTATGTTGGTACACCCTGTGATATGTAGAACGATATGGCTATACATATTAGGAAAGTGATGAAAGATGTGTTAGGTGTATCTAAGGGAGGTGTACCGGCACAAAAAGAAGCTTGGTGGTGGAATGAAGTAGTGTAAAATAAAATCAAGGCAAAGTGGGCATGTTACAAATTACATTATGCTAAGAAAACTAGTGAAACTTTAGAGGCTTATAAGAAAGCAAAGAAGGAAGCGAAAAAGGCCATGAGTGAAGCAAAAGCTAAAATTTGGGAGGATTTATATAAAAAACTCAACTCAAAAGAGGGTGAAAGAGATATTTTTAAGATAGCTAGGGCTAGAGATAGAAAACTAAAGATCTTAATTATGTTAGATGCATCAAGGATGAGGATGAAAAAATTCTAGTGGCAAATGATGATATAAGAAATAGATGGAAAAACTATTTTTATAAGCTTTTTAATAAAAATAAAGATGTTAGTATTAGCTTAGGAGAGTTAGCCAGATCAGAAAAGTACATAAACCACAATTTCTACCGACGTATTCAAAAGAATGAAGTCAAAAAGGCTCTTAAACATATGAAAGGTGGTAAATCGGTAGGACCAAATAATATTCCGATAGAAGTTTGGAAAATACTAGGAGAAATAGGAATCACTTGGCTCACAAGACTATTTAATGAAATATGGAAAAACCAAAAGATACCCGAGAAATAGAGAGCAAGTACACTTATACCCATATATAAGAACAAGGGAGACATTCAAAATTGTGCGAATTATCGAGGTATCAAGTTAATGAGCCATACTATGAAATTGTGGGAAATAATATCGAATGCAGGTTAAGACAAGTATCAAGTACAACAGAGAACCAATTTGGATTCATGCCAGGCAGATCTACTGTTGAAGCGATTCACCTTTTGAGACGTCTTATGAAACATTTTAGAGCAAAAAAGAAAGACCTTCACATGATATTTATTGATCTAGAAAAAGCTTATGATAGAGTATCGAGAAAGGTTCTTTGGAGAACTTAAGAAAAAAGAGGTATCCCATTGACATACATTAACCTTATAAGAGACATGTATGATGATGCAAAAACATGTGTGAGGACTCATGAAGGAATGACAGACTTCTTTGAAGTTAATATTGGGTTACATCAAGGATCAACTTTAAGTCCATACTTATTTATAATGGTGATTGATGAGTTAACAAAACATATTCAAGATGAAGTACCTTGGTGTATGTTATTTGCAGATAACATTGTATTAGTGGAGGAGTCTAAGGAAAAAGTTAATAGAAAATTGGAACTATGGAGAGAAATATTAGAAAGCAAAGGCCTCCGACTTAGTAGAACAAAGATAGAATATATGGAATGTAAGTTTGATCATTTGGTTACCTTAGAGGACACAGAAATTAAAATTGACACACATTACATCCCCAAAAGGAAAGTTTTAAATACCTAGGGTCAATTTTTCAAAGTGATGGAAGAATTGATGGAGATGTTACGCATAGAATTAATGCTGGTTGGTTAAAATGGAGAGGAGCATCAGGTATTCTTTATGATAAGAAGATACCATTAAAGTTAAAAGGTAAATATTATAGAGCAGCAATTAGGCCTACCATGTTTTATGGTTCTGAGTGTTTAGCAGTTAATCATCAACATGTACAAAAGATGTCTCTGACAGAAACGAAGATGTTGAGATGGATGAGTGGTCATACAAGAAAAGGCCATATACATAATGAGGTTATTAGAAACAAATTAGGAGTGGCACCAATAGAGGATAAAATGAGAATATCGTTTAAGATGGTTTGGACATATAGAAAGAAGATCAAAAGAAGAACCTATAAGAAGGTATGAAAAACTAAATTTGGAAAGTATTAAAAGAGCTAGAGGACGACCACAAAAGTGTTGGGAAGAAAAAATAAAGAATAATCTAGCTTATTGTGAGTTAACTGCTAACATGGCACACGATAGGGATCTGTGGAAACAAAGAATCCATGTAGTCGACCCCGTCTAGTATGGGAAAAGGCTTAGTTGTTGTTGTTTGTGGTTGTAGATCATTACGATAGAGAAAACTTTGTCTGGGAGAATCTCAAAACTTAAAATCTCCATTTCTAGTTTTCGGTGCAAGTTTGGTAGTCTTGATTCATTGATTTCCAGTGCACAGGTAGAAAGCAGATTATAAATGTCCTATTACCCCCATCCTATGGTTTGAAAGTTGAGCACAAACTCTCATCAATGACATGAATCCAACACAGGGTAGGTTTGCTTTACAGTGAACTGTTGCACGAATCACATCTTCACCTTTTTCACGTAAACAAGGACAAAAACTTAACCCTGTGATTTTCAGTGCCATCTGATAGACTTCAACCCTCAAAAACCTGCGACTATAAATTACTATAGGGATGGAACCAGAGAATTTAAAATCACAGTTGTGATACGACAAGCATACCCTTTAGGGATGCATCTGACCATTGGGAGAACAGAATCACAAGTGAAGTGCTCATATCACTTTTAACAAACACAATGTAGCAATGGTGTTCCCGTTTTAAAGTATTAAAACAAAAAGGGGGTCATTAGACTCACACCCTTAAACATATTAACCACCTTATGACATGACAACCCATCTAGACATAGATCTAAGATACATCCAGATGAAGGCTGTAAAAAATTTAGATTTCAGTATGAGACTTATCAGTTCAAATTGTACAATAGCGAAAAAATGTGGGTAACATTTGTTCTGAAAGAAAGAAGGATGAATTTTTTGTCCTAGCTTCTAAATGCTCTACACTCACAACAAAGACATCATAGATAATAACAGGTAACCTAAAGACGTTAACGAAACAGCTTTGTTGCTAATCCAACCAACCAAGAAAATAAAAATAACTCGATCAAGCATAATCATGTCAAATACAAGAAACTAGAAAAGCATGAAATACAACTCGAAGGAAGGAAAATAGCTAAGGAACAAACGATAGATCAGATCAAGCAGCCACACAAAATTGTTGATACAGAGATGCATACCCACAACGTTTTTATTTGGCCAAACCAGAAGATAATACAAGCAAAGCAAAAAAGACCCAAGCATAGAAGAGCAACTTAAAAGCACCGATCCGCAAGCAACCCCATCAATATCGCATATAGGAAATATCGTAGAGAGACAAGAAGAAGAATAAGACGATGGGTACAATAAGAAGAGGGAAAGAAGAAGAGGATGAGGAGGAAAGGTCGTACTGTGAATTGGTGGTTTGGAGGAGCGAACGGTGGAGATGCAGCGGTAAAGAGAGAGAGAGAGATGTGTGCATATTTGTTATGACTTACGAGGCCCAACTCCACCCGTTCCGTCTCTCACCCAAGAATGCTATTTTAGTAAAAAAAGAGTGGCTTTTCGGGCCCGGCTAGTGCCATGTTTCTCATAGTTATTGTTTTTCTGGGTCGACAGTGGCTTTTCCGTCTCTCACCCGTTCCGTCATGACTGTGAGAAACATGGCACCAACCGACTCAGAAAAGCCACTCTTTTTTACTAAAATAGAGTTACTGGGTGAGAGACGGAACGGTTGGAGCTCGGCCTCGTAAGTCATAACAAATATGCACACACCCCTCTCTCCCCTGCGGCTACCATTGCGTCTCCTCTGTTAGCCGCTCCAAACCACCAATTCACAGCACGATATGGCATTTCCTCCTCTTCTTCTTTCCCTCTTCTTACTCTTCCCCTCGTCTTATTCTTTTTCATCTCTCTACTGCATTTCCTATATGCGCTATTAATGTGATTGATTGTGGATCAGTGCTTTTAAGTTGCTCTTCTATTTTGGGTCTCTTTTGCTTTGCTTGTATTATCTTCCGGATTGGCTAAATGAAAATGTGTGGATATGCATCTATGTATCAACAATTTTGTGTAGCTGCTTAATCCAATCTACCATTTGTTCATGAGCTATTTTTCTCTTTTCCTCCCTCCGAGTTGTATTTCATGCTTTTCTAGTTTCTTGTATTGACTAGATTCTAATTTCATGCAATTTGTCGGTCATTGTTTCTGTCATGCGCTATTTCCTAGTCTATCAAATGTCATGCGCTATTTTTCACTCAATCTCTGCATTTCTACATCTCATACTCGTTTGATGAAATGTTTAAAAGAGTTGTTCATGACAAATTCTCTTTTTGCACTTACAAACCAAAATAGCTCCTTTCATGATTAGGTGCGCTTCAATTTGAGTAAATTCAAAGGAAAGATAGTGGCATTACCTCTTAATGCAAATTCTCTTGTTTGATTCACTTGACAATAAATAGTGTACCTTAAGACCTTGAAATTCTCCTTTTAGATTTTCTTGTCTCTTAGGCAAGTTTATCCCAAAGGTATAAAATCATAGGAATGCAGTGGAACATTTGAACAACTTGGCAAAGCGCCTAGTACTTCAATGATGTAATTGAACTGTTGACATTTATATATGGTGGCAATATCAATACTTAGTCCATGAGGGAGTTTGAAAATAATTATAGTTAATAACAATAATTTAACACTACCTACAATTACAACATCATTGACAAAGTTAAAAACCAAAAGTATAAATGTTAGAGGAATCAAGAAAGTAGTTAATTGATCCTTGAAGAAGATTGGTGGTGGACAGGAGGATCAAAGTTTTTGAAAAACAAAGGTTTTATTTTATGCTATAAAAGGTGGGTGGGTTTTTAAATAGTGGTAAGGCAATCATTTTTTTTCTAACGGAAGTTAACAGAGAGTAGTTGAGGCATAACAATCACACACAAAGCTCAAAATTAGACTAATAATTCATCCACTTTTATGCATCTCAAATACATAGTAGCAAAACCAAACAAAGCACAACAAGTAAAATGGTATCAAAACGACATAATATGTTGTAGTAGAATATGTGATAGCAATCACCAAGTTTAAATCATACTACAATGCAACTCAATTTTGTTAAAACACAACAAGAAACAACATAACATAATAAACTACAAGTAAAAGTGCAGGCTAAGCGGAAAGACCGACACTAAATTAATATGATTCAATACCTTTTGACTCTCAAAACAGCAGTCCTCTCTCTTTCTGTGTATGCATTACCCACTGGCTTATTTGCACCATAAAAAAGTTAACTAGAAAGTAATATTTCAGAACTAATGTTTCTAAAAAAGGTAGGTCATATTCTTAATCTTAAACCATTAGTAACTTTCCTAGTTTGTGTAGATCCTCTGCACCACTGTTTATAGAGCATCAACTGATAAAAGAACAATATATGCAATTCATATGATTGTTTAAAAGTTAACTTTATAAAGCTTTTGTTGCAACAATTTTAATTTTGTGTTATTCTCCTAAAAATATTCTAATTTTAAATGCATTTATGCTATCATTTATGGTACAAAGCACCCATTTGGTTTAGGATGTGTCCGAGACATATATCACAATGTAAAGAAGAATCAGCATAAGGGGGAACCGAAGAGAATAAGAGCTCTCTCTAGTAAGGTATCTTACTAACTCGTGAACATGATCAAATGCCTTATTCAACCTTGCATCATCTATGACATATTTATGGTTAAAAGTAACAAAAATGATGCAAGATAACACCCATACTATGATTCATTCACTTGAGAAAATTAACAAAAAACTCTAAAACCATTCCTCACCGTTTATGTGTTGTGTGAGAGGGAGGGATTACAGAGAGAAAATGAGAATGTCTAGCATAGGAAGAAGAAGGGTGTGAATGTCTCTGCCTCGTAAGTCAAAACAAATATACACACATCCCCCTCTCTCTCTCTAGTGAACAACAAAACCCTCAGTTTCATCGCTAGAAGCGTTGGAAAGGTTTTAAATCAAGAGAGAGACCGAGACTTACCCTTGCCATCGCTGGTGGTGGAAGCGGTATGCAAGAGAGAGAGAATAGGAATTAGGTTTTCGACAGCTGGTTTAAAAGCAATGACTATGAGAAACATGGCACCAGCCAGCCCAAAAAAGCCACTCTTTTTTACCAAAATAGAGTTCCTGGGTGAGAGACGGAACGGGTGGAGCTGGGCCTTGTAAGTCATAATAAATATGCACATCCAAACCACCAACTCACAGCACGGTATGGTCTTTCCTACTACTCTTCTTCTTTCCATCTTCTTACTCTTCCCTTTGTCTTATTCTTCTTCTTGTCTCTCTACGACATTTCCTATATGCACTATTGATGCGGTTGATTGCGGATCGGTGCTTTTAAGTTGCTCTTCCATGTTTGGATCGCTTTTGCTTTGCTTGTATTATCTTCTGGTTTGGCCAAATTAAATCGTGTGGATATGCATCTCTATATCAATAATTTTGTGGCTGCTTGATATGGTCTAACTCCGCCCATGTAAGGGATCATCCCTTGCATTGCCGGTCCCAAACCCGGATAAAGGAGGAGGGTTGTGTTAGGCTTCCGACAGCCAGCGTAAAATTTCGTCGGATTTTTATAATATGGATTACAAAAATTATGAGCATTGTTGTGGGGCGTCCCCGCCTAGCGACATGTTGCAGAGCCCGAATGCAGTGATAAGTAAGCAAGAGCCACTACATTTTTGCCCGAATGTAGTGAATCAATTGCAGATAGGATTCCCACATCATGGACAGGTGTGGGTAAAAAAGTTATTCCTGCTACATTGACGCTCGAATGTAGTGAATAATTTTCAGAGAGGGTCTCCGCATTTTGAATATGAATGGATGCAGGGGGTAAGGAAGCTAGTCCTAGATAATAAGATTCGTATTGGTTCTAGGAATATCGGAACATTATCCGGTAAGCTAATGGAGGTGGTAGATACTAGTGAACAATATGCATCTACTAGTGTCATAGGACCTACATTTTCAAGAAACATTAGTTCTGAAATATTACTTTCTAGTTAACTTTTTTATGGTGCAAACGAGCCAGTGGGTAATGGAGAGAGAGAGAGTAATGGAGAGAGAGAGGATTGTTGTTTTGAGAGTCAAAAGGTATTGAATCACATTAATTTAGCGTCTCTATTATCGCTTGTCCTACACTTTTACTTGTAGTTTATTATGTTATGTTGTTTGTTGTTGTGTTTTAACAAAATTGAGTTGCATTGTAGTTTGATTTAAACTTGGTAATTGTTATCACATATTCTACTAAATTGGTGCCACTTGAGAACCTGCCCTAGGTATAGAAGTATGTAAACATAAGCGTGCGGCAATTATTTGATTGCACTCAAGCATAGGCCTTTGCCTATCCCCCACAAATTTGCTTCATGCTTTCAAAATACCCAACCGCACTGCAATTATCTGATCGTGCTAAAGCATAAACCTTGGTCTAGCCCTCATGAATTGGATTGATCTCAACTTCACCTCCAATTTTTGCAACTGCATAAGATTCACCGGCATCCGCCAAAAGTTAGAAAAGAATTGGTGGCTCCATGCTTTCAGTAGTACCTGTCTCTCAATGACAAAATAGCAGGCCTCACAAATTTGCTCTTCTTTTTGGTTTGCAAGAAGTTTTGCCTTAACAACAGCAGCTGAGAGTGTGGCAACTGCAGAACGCTTAATTTTAGTAGACACACTTTCTTCTCAGCTGCGAGTGTGGTATCTTAAACAATTCAGTTTATATTGTAATCATATTTAGTGGATGTTATATTTTGGACTTCTTAAGTTGTTATATGTGATGTTGCTTCAAAATACTATAGATGGTGATGCTATATTTTGAACCTGTTATATTCTTGTGCATCTTGATCCGACCTAACATTATTGTTGGTAAGTATAATATATTAGTTCCAACAATGACATGAATCCAACACATGATAGGTTTGCTTCAGCACATGATCAGTGAACTACTGCACGAATCACATTTTTACCTTTTCCACGTAAACAAGGACAAAAACCTATCCCTGTGATTTTAAGTACCATCTGATAGACTTCAACCTTCAAAACCTTTGATTGTAAATTACTATGGGATAAAACCATAGAATTTAAAATCACAGCCACGATACGACAAACATACATACCCTTTAGGGATGCATCTTACCATTGGGAGAACATAATCACAGGTGAAGTTCTCATATCATGTTTTAACAAACACAATGTAGCTACGGTATTCCCGTTTTAAAGTATTAAAAGAAAAAAGGGGTCATTAGACTTACACCTTTAAACATCATTAACCACCTTATGACATGACAATCCATATGGACATAGATCTAAGATACATTCAGACGAATTAGATTTCCAGTATGAGACTTATCAGTTCAAATTGTACAGTAGCAAAGAAATGTGACTAACATTTGTTCAGTAAGAAAGAAGGATGAGCTTTTGGTTCTAGCCTCTAAATGCTCTCACTGACAACAAAGATAGATAACCTAAAACCGTTAATGAAACAACTTTGTTGCTAATCAAACCAATCAAGAAAATGAAAATAACTAGCTTAAGATTTCCCACTAGTCAGAGTACATATTACCACATACCAACAGTGGCAGATTTAGGATTCTTAACGAGGGGGGCCAACTTTATTAAATAATAAAATCTGAAAATATTCAACAACATATCCTTGAGAAAAATCATTCTTTGTATGTTAAAATACAACACGATATAAATAAAAATAATTATAATATAACTAATAGCAATAGTTTAACACTACCTATAATTACAACAAGCATTAATAGTTCATTGGCAAAGTTAAAAACCAAAGCATAAATGTTAGAGGGATCAAGAGAGTAGTTAATTGATCCTTGAAGAAGATTGGTGGCGGCCAGGAGGATCAAAGGTTTTATTTTATGCTATAAAAGGTGGGATTTGTAAATAGTGGCCAAGCAATCATTTTTTTTCTAACGGAAGTTAACAAAGAGTAGTTGAGGAATAACAATCACAAACAAAGCTAAAAAATTAGACTAACAATTCATCCACTTCTATGAATCTCAAATAGACAATAACAAAACCAAACACAACACAACAAGTAAAATTTGATGTTACCAAAATGACATAGATATGTTTTAGTAGAATATGTGATAGCAATTACCAAGTTTAAATCAAACTACAATGCAACTCAATTTTGTTAAAACACAACAACAAACAACATAACATAATAAACTACAAGTAAAAGTGTAGGACAAGCGGAAAGAGAAACACTAAATTAATGTGATTCAATACCTTTTGACTCTCAAAACAACAATCATCTCTCTCCATTACCCACTGGCTTGTTTGCACCATAAAAAAGTTAACTAGCAAGTAATATTTCAGAACTAATGTTTCTTGAAAATGTAGGTCCTATCACACCATTGTAGTAGATGCATATTGTTAATCTTAAACCATTAGTAACTTTCCTAGTTTGTGTGGATCCTCAGCACCACTCTTTATTGAGCATCATAAGATAAAAAAACTAATATATGCAATTCAGATGATTGTTTAGAAATTAACTTTTATAATGCCTTTGTTGCAGCAATTTTATTTTTGTGTTATTCTCCTAAAGGTCCTTATAGTTCCTCATTATTCTAATTTTAAATGCATTAGTGCTGTCATTTATGGTGCAAAGCACTCATCTGGTTTAGGAAGTGTCTGAGACATATATCACAATATAAAGAAGAATCAACATGAGAGGGAACCAAAGAGAATTAGAGGCTCTCTCTAGTAAGGTATCTTACAAACTCGTGAACATGATCAAATGCCTTATTCAACCTTGGATCATCTTTTACATGCTTATGGTCAAAAGTAACGAAAATGATGCAAGATAACACCCACATTGTGATTCATTCAATTGAGAAAATTGATAAAAAAACTTTGAAACCGCTCTTCACCATTTATGTGTTGTGTGAGAGGGAGAGATTACAGAGAGAAAATGGGAATGTCTAGCATAGGAAGAAGAAGGGTGTGAATGGAAACGTTCACTGCATTCCATTGTCACCAACCCCCACCATGACCAAGAGCATCTCCGAATGGCATTGAGAGAGATAGAGGAGGAGGAGGGGAGAGATGCATTGGAAAAAGAAAGAGGAATTACCCTCAATTGAGTTACAGCACATGCATCAATGCATTTTCCTACAGACTTTAATTCTAAGAAAAGAGTCACTTCACTCGATAGGCGACATTCCTTTTCAAAATTTGTACGGGAACCATTAAAAAAAACAGTTTTTCCTAAAAACTCAGGGAGGCAATGGCCTCCAATGTGGCTATGCCCTTACATACCGAACAACCCTACAACATAGGTTGGTACAGAAATAAGAAAACCAATGCCTGCCTCAACTGCCACATTCTCAGCTGCTGTTGTTAAGGCAAAACTTCTTGCAAACCAAGAATAAGAGCAAATTCGTGAGGCCTGCAAACCAAAATATCTATAGTATTTTGAAGCAACATCACATATAACAACTTAAGAAGTTCAAAATATAGCATCCGCTAAATATGATTACAATATAAACTAAATTGTTTAAGATACCACACTCGAAGCTGAGCAGAAGCGTGTCCACTAAAATTAAGCCTGCTGCAGTTGCCACACTCTCAGCTGCTGTTGTTAAGGCAAAACTTCTTGCAACCAAGAAGAAGAGCAAATTCGTGAGGCCTGCTATTTTGTCATTGAGAAACAGGTGCTTTTGAATGCATGGATCCACCAATTCTTTTCTAACTTTTGGCGTATGCCGGTGAATCTTATGCAGTTGCAAAAATTGGAGGTGAGGTTGAGATCAATCGAATTCATGAGGGCTAGGCAAAGGCTTATGCTTTAGCGCAATCAGATAATTGCAGCACGGTTGGGTATTTTGAAAGCATGAAGCAAATTCGTGGGGGATAGGCAAAGGCTTATGCTTGAGCGCAATCAAATAATTGCCGCACGGTTATGTTTACCTACTTCTGTACCTAGGGCAGGTTCTCAAGTGGCACCAAGTAGCAGATATTCAGGGAGCAGTATGAATAATGCTGATACTAGGGAAGCAGAATCAAGGCCTCCAACAGGATAAGTGAACAGCAAAGCCATCAGTTTCATCGCCATAAGCGCTGGAAAGGCTTTAAATCAACAGAGAGAGAGAGAGAGAGAGAGAGAGAGAGAGAGAGAGAGAGAGAGAGAGACTTACCCTCGCCGTCGCCGGTGGTGGAAGCGGTATGCAAGTGAGAGAGAGAGAGAGAGAGAGAGAGAGAGAGAGAGAGGCGGTAAACATGAATATGAATTAGGTTTTACGGACTGCTTTTTTTAGAATATTGAATTAGATCGGAGCGACTCATATCTATATGAATCGATCCATCTCGTACACAATTTTTTGTGAATCACGCCTTCGCGGACCGCTATAACTGTCCGCAATTAGTCTTTGTTTTAGGTCAGACGTTGTGTTTATAACAATGCCTAGCGATAGAGGGGGTCAACTCACAAGTCCAAGGTTGTGAGTTCGATACATGGGGCTGGCATCTGCTTTCAGTCGGCTATATGATTCTTTCTTTCCACATAGTCTTATTATTTGCTATGTCAACAGTTAATTCAATATAAATCAGATCATTCTTTATAATTTCTTTTCAACATTTTTTTAGTCATTATCTTTTTCTTTTAATATTTTTTCAATCTAATTTTTCATATTTTTTTACGAGAGCGTCCTGTGGTAGTTTTTATACACGTTCAAACCATATTAAATGATTTTCTCTCATTTTATCCTCTATTGGTGCTATTATCAATTAGTTTCTAATAACCTCATTATTTATATAATCTTTTTTTGTGTGATCACTCATCTATTTCAACATTTTTATTTATACTATATACATCTTTTGCATATGTTAGATGATTAACGGCTCAATACTCAAAACAATAAAATATAACTGGTTTAATTGTTACTCTATAATATTTATCTTTTAACTTTAATAAGCCCTTTCTATCACACAAAATATATGATGTCCCTCTCCATTTTAATCAACCAATATTAATTTTATGCGTAACATCTTAATCAATTTTTTATCACTTTAAAAAATATCAATTTTATGCATAATTTTATGTGTTTTAAATAGAGATGTGTGCATTGTGTTGGAGGGGATAGACAAATTCACCAATTTGATTGGTTCAGTTTATTACCCTGATGGAGATTCATCAAAGGATCTAGCACTCGAGCTTGTAGAAAATGTAAGGATTTCACATCATAAAGTTGGAGTAAAGTGTGGATGAGTGGCAATGCATGAAGACCTTAAACTTGGAGGTTTTGTTTTCACGAAGTGGTTGTAAAAAGTGGAATTTGTTGGACATGTAAGAGATCACCCTTGCATGATTGATTCCAAGCTTAAATAAAGGAGGGTTACGTTAGGTTTTCATCGGCCAGTGTAAAACTTTGTTGGACTTATTTATCATGGATTCTATAAATTATGGGCTATGTGAAAACTTATAATACATGTAGCCGACCCCATCTAGTATGGGAAAAAGCTTAGTAGTTGTTGTTGTTGTTTAAAAAATTGACCATAAGTATTTAAAACGTTCCTTGTGAGGGATGCATTCTGTGTCAATCTTAATTTCTATGTCCTCTTAAATACCAAAACGATTAAACTTATATTTCATATATTTTCTATTTGTTGTACTAAGTCGGAAGCCTTTACGTTTTAACATTTCTCTCCATAATTTCAATTTAGTATTAACTTTTTCTTTAGACTCCTCTACTAACACAATGTCATCTACAAATAACATATACCAAGGTACTTCATCGTGAATATGTTTTGTTAACTCATCAATCACCATTATAAATAAGTATGGACTTAAAGTTGATCCTTGATGTAACCCAATATTAACTTCAAAAAAGTCTCTAATTTCTTCGTGAGTCCTCTCACATGTTTTTGCACCATCATACATGTCTCTTATAAGGTTTATCTATGTCAATGGGATACCTTTATTTTCTAAGGTTATCCAAAGAACATCTCTTGGCATTCTATCATAAACTTTTTTTATATCAATAAATATCATGTGAACGTTATTTTTTTTCTCCAAAATATTTCATAAGATGTCAGAATAGATTAATCACTTAAATAGTAGATCTACCAGGCATGAATCCAAATGGGTTCTCTATTGTATTCAATAAGTAAATCCAAATTTAAAATTGTATTAACTATAAAGAGATTAAAAGCCACCGCAAAATTTAAAATCTCCTACCCTCATTTATATCCTTAAAACCATAGTTTTTATGAATACTTTGATATCCTAATGCATTTTTGCCGACATATTCATTTAAGTCTCCTCCTAAACAAATCATCTCTATTTGTGTAATTCTTTAAATTACCTTATCTAACTCCTTACAAAAAAAATTCTTTATACTATTTTTTAATCCTATTTTGAGTATATAAGCACAAATTATATTTAAAGCTTCTACTCCCAAGACTAATTCACCATCATAATTCGAACACCATATCATTATATGTTTACTATATTATCCTTTAAATTTTATTTTATAATAATACAAACTCCATTTCAAAACTTTTTATTTTTTAAATACCATAAACTAAAGTATTCTCAATCTCCTTTACTTTTTCTCTAACCCACTTTCTTTTATAAACATAAAACGTGAATCTTTCTCCGAATCATAATATCTACTACCTCCATTAATTTACCGGTAAATGTTCCAATAAATTTCTTTTGCACCACCACATATGCAGTAATTATGAAAATACAACTCTCTCCATCTCTCTCTCTCTTTATATATATATAATATCACATTATACTACTAACCATTGACATTCCCAGAGAGCTTCAATGAAAACTCATCTCAACGATGCATCCACCAACCACCGACCTTAGTAACTTCAACAAATTAAACCCCCAACAAATTGTCCAATCAACAAGCTTCCCACTCATTCATGCTTACGCCACTAATCCCCCGCCCTACACATAAAATTGGGGTGCCCTAGTGCAACAAGCATGTTAATTCTCAACACCCAATTGAGCTTCTACTCCTAACACTAATTTTACCATCATAATTCGATCACCAAATCATTGTATGTTTACTATATTATCTTTTAAATCTTTATTTATAATAATACAAACTTCATTTTCAGACTTTTCCTTTCATAAATACCATAAATTAGTATTCTCAGTTTCCTTTACTTTTTCTCTAACCCACTCTCTTTTGTAAACATAAAACATAAATCTTTCTCCGAATCATAATATCTACCACCTCCATTCATTTAAACGATAATTTTCTTTTGCACCACCACATATTGAGTAATTATGAAAATACAACTCTCCATCTCTCTCTCTCTTATATATATATATATATATATATAATATCGCATTATACTACCAACCATCGACATTCCCGGAGAGCTTCAACGAAAACTCAATCTCAACGATGCATCCGCCAACCACCGACCTCAGTAACTGCAACAAATTAAACCCCCAACAAATTGTCCAATCAACAGGCTTCCCCACAGCAGGAACATTCATGCTTACACCACTGGTCCCCGCCCTACACATAAAATTGGGGCGCCCTGCTGCAACAAGCGTGACCGTTTCTATGATGTTAATTCTCAACACCCAATTGAGCAAAAGCGTCAGAGCTATCGGCACAATAATTTCAGTGGAACGCGAAGAAGAATAATAGGATGCTGCTAAATCCACAGCATCCAGAGTTTCACTTCGTGTGGGCACTAGCCAATCTCACAACAACGTTCTTCAAATGCACAAGATGGCAGGTAGAGGAAACCACTGATCCATTCACTTGCGCTTACCGTTATTACTGCGACAGCACCTATGCCGGAAATTATCCAGCCTCGGTTGATCTCACGGTTCTCTTCCTCTCGGCAGTTTCCTATCTGTTAACTGTAGGTTTTGCAGTGAAAGAGGTGAGATACATCCGGGCAACAACCTGGCCAGAGATACTGGATGCCTTCTGGTCCCTTCATCCCCCCTCTCATCCTCCTCTGCTTGGCGAAGGGTCATAGAGTCGAAACTGTTTTCCCACTTTCTTTCACCGCGTCTGCACTGCTACAACTCGTACATGTATCTTCGCTTGCCTTTGCGAACCCACCTGCTGCATCTCAAGTCAATCTTTCTTGAGATCACAACGATTTCTGGCATCCTGCACGGCAGCCTGTACAGTGGGTGGAAAGTATGTTCCTTATCAAGGATGGTCGGCAACAATGGTATCAATAGCCGGTATTTCTGTGTGTGAGGCCGGCATTTGGTGTATATAACAAAACAGGCAAAATGGCCACTACAACAAAACTAATGTTTGAAGGCTTGGCCTGATTTATGTTGACGAAGGACAATGTGCGCCTCATAGCAAACTCCAAAGGATGCTTGCAGAAGCATTTCTCTGTTGATATGCCTGCTACAGTGCTACTATTGAAGAGGTTCTGTGATCTAGTAAGCAGCAGAAAGCAGTCATTGGACACAAAAACAGAAGCAGGTCTACCACTCACCCACAGACACGAAGCATCCTTTTAGACATCAAATTTTTGTTCTAAATTGCATTTTATTATGAATTTGGATTGTGTAACATTGCCGTTTGAATCAAAGGCATAATACATCGTCAAGAAAAGATACAAATCGTGTTAAACCAGACCCAAAAGATTGGACGGTGATCTTTCTGTGTGCACGAGATGTAACGCATTACTATGTCACAGAGAAGGTTGCTGTTGCCAATGAAACCCGAAATGCTAAACAGGATATATGGTTGTTCAACAAAGAACCCGTGTGTATCACAGGAAGAATCGCCTACGGCTGGTGTCCATCTCCGGCTGTAGTAGTGAAAACAACGAATAAGTAAGGTCCCACAGGTAAATAAAGAAACAAACTTTCAGCTTGGTGAATTGTACCACCAAAAGCTTCCAAAAAGAGCCGCCAGCACAAAAACACATTACCTTGTGAACCCACTCATATTCTCCACTTTTGCTGTCAAATGTTCCATGCTGCAGGCTAACAAGTTTCAATGTAAAGCGAGGACCACATTCCTACAAGAATCCCAAAGTTTAAAGATTACAAAGAAACAAATGGGTCAATTGAGTGTCAGATACGAAAGAAAAGAAATTTCAAAAGAAAAATATGTCATGAGAATCTCACATGTTCCTTTTATCGATATAAATTTCTTAAAAGATGAAAACATTGGGACTCGATCAGTAGGAAGAAAATTATAGAACATGTAGTTCTTTGGGATTATCTGCAGTTATGACCAAGAGAATCGATCAGAATGGTGACTTAGGACCCATGTACTCAACGCCATCTAGAGTGTGGAAAGGCTTGGTTTTGATGCAATCAACGACAGGGATGTGCTTTTCTGTTCCACAAAGTTGGCCTCCCGCAGGCATAATTCATCAGCCAATGGAAAGTGAATAGTCTTAGTACATCAAGGATCATAAAGCCTAGGAAAACAATGATACAAGACAATCACGCCAGATTCTATCCCCCAGAACGCCAGCCCCATCCAAAGCCAGCCTTAGCAGAACAAGACAAAAATGAAGACTCAAGGGCCCGAAAGCAGGTGTGGCCTAACAGCGTCCCTAAAACCGACAATGGGTAATTGTTTGATGCTTTTGCATCCAAACTTGATGGAGTGGAATGAAGCAGAAGCATAATTGTGACTGAACTCAAACATACCACGTGCCTGTTATTTAAGATAACATGTAGCACCCATAGGGAACAACTGTTACTTTTAAATAAAATAGCAAAAGAATTTAAAGCAGAAATATTTATTAAGAGATAATAAATAAGTGAAAATAAAATGTTGAACCTGAAGCCGAGTAATGAGGTTGTCACCAGATATCTTCTCCTTTTTAGCTCCATCTTTTGGTGGGTTCTTATTCTCTTTTTCTCCAAAAATGTACCTGCATTTGAAGAAAAAAGTCATTAAGAAATGAAAGGTTAGTCTTATATATATATCATAACAATGGTCACAAGAGCAAATAAATAACCTGTGATAACGAAAGAATATAAAATCTCGCTGGTTGTGAAAGGTCACAACTTGCCGGCCACGAAAGTTTGGATCTTGGGGGAAAAGTGATGCAATCAACCTGAAAATCGCAAGCATCCAAAACCAAAATCACAAAAGTACAAACCTGATTTCTTCAGAAAGATACAACTAGAAATAGCTGATATTCTGACAGTCGAGAAGAGAAAGTACACCTTGCAATACGATGACCTAGACGTGTTGTAAAGTTTGCTAGTATCAACTCTGGCTTATGACTGGTTGGATTTCCATGATTCTGCATACAAAATCGAATCATCAATCTCTACTACTTCTCTGTGTGCATGAGCATGAGAGAGAGAAGTGGATATTTCAATTCTGAATCATGTATTAGTGGCATGTGCACCAAACAAACAAGAAATGAATCTTACACCTTACTATTAATAGAACAAATACATAAGGACCAGAACATCATAGATCCAACACTCAGCAGAAAATCTTAGTGTATTAAACAGTCTACACTCTAAAATCATTCCTCAATCATGGACGAGGAATTTATAGGATGATTTGTAGTTAGTGAATACAGGAGAAAGCATTCACTGACAGATGCAAAAGATAGAGAACCAAATTCCGCAAAGACAATAGTATACATGTTAATAAAGGACGTTAAAAAGTTATACTTGGGACAATCCCAACTATACACAATTTACCAGTGCTACCACCACAACACTTCAAACAAAAGGAATGCTAACCTTTATATCTTTTCGCAAGACCAATCTTGAAAGCTTAAAATGAGCCGTAGGTCCATTAGGAAGTCCAATGATCAGAAGTGCATCTACAAAAAAGCAGCAACAGACATCAAATATAATGTCCAATAACTATATAGTTCGACAAATTCTGTCATGAACCGATGGTAACAGCAGAACCAAACATAATCAACAGAAAATTGTATTGAGTTGGAGGGACAGTTAACGATATGAAAGAGTACGGAATACTTGTGATAAACCGCAAATGATAGGTTGTTAGCTATGTGGAAGAAACTAACAAAGATAATATATGCAAGATTGCAGAAAATTAATAACAATAATATAACATAAGAATTTTATCAGGAACAAAAGATGCACATTGGCTCTGCAGTAAACAGAACCATCACAGACATGCCCATGCAAACCATAAGCCCCTATCGTCCCTCAAACCTAGACAAAGATGCATGAATCATGGATATGTGCACATATAAACAAATGCTCCTCCAAACCTATGAATCCATACTATACAAACATTTCCTGTTAAAAGTAATAAATGAGCATTATAAGTTACACAGTAACAAAGGAGCAATGGCACAACAAATTGAAATCATGATTTACCCCAAATGAGCTCTAAATAATGGAAACTACTAACCTGGCTCCCTGCGATTTGTATGGACCACAACTACTGAAGTGAAATCTCTATTCTTTGCATATTCTGTAATCTATACAAAGGAGAAAAGAGAAGATACAAACTCCAATGAGTAACCAAACTAATGTGCAAACAAGGAACATCAATGACACCAATTTAAAGCACTAGAACAAGAGGTTAAAGTGCATTGCAAAGGATAAGCGAATACCTTGTCAGTGCACTTACAATATCGTATTTTGGAAGGCCACTGCCATAATTCATACGCAATATTACTAGCTGGGCCAAAAAAAGCTTACCTTTTTCAAATCATAAGTTCCCCGTTCATGGTAATGAGCATTGGGAATAACTGTTAACAGTTCTTCAATAAATGCAGGTCCTCTCTGAAAATATGTAAATATGGCACCCATTATACTCGTATGTGAAAGTTTATTTAAGCATCATATTCTGTGACATCATACAAATGGTAAGAACTATTGCAAGTTTGTAACAAGCAAAAATGTTATACATATCACATAGATAATGGAAGGAAGGGGACCCAAAAAAGACATTATAAAGAATGTCTTAGTCAAGCAAATTCACGTGCTTTGCAGAACAAATAGAATTTGGTTAGGCTATACATTAACAATTGAAATCATTGAAAAGGAGGAGACAATACAGAGAACATTGGCATCTAAACAACGAAATCAAATAGAAATTAGCAACAAGAACGAGAAAGGGTGAAGCATAATAAAGAGGATTCTTACACTTGAGTGAAATCTCGATGTCGTGATCAATGTCTTCGGCGTACGCTCCCGATTGAGAATGGAACTGAATTCATCTGCATCATTATCGGCAAACAACTGCACGTACATGAATCAATCAATGTCTCACCCCAGTAACAACTAACACATCCCATGTCCAACCAAACAAAACTCAAACAACTCAGCAAGGAAAACATGAATGAAAGAAGGAATTAGTGCAGAAACCTCTTCGTCATCGGGTCTACAAACAGTCTCGTCGGCCTCCCTTGCATTCTCGATAGTGCGAGGGATCTTCCTTGGCAAAGGCTGCATGTTAAGGCACAAAGACATGCATAGATATTACACAATTAGATTAATTCTGCAATTCACACACACATACAGAGACAAATAGAGAATAGAGCAGTACCTCTTCGCCAAGCTCAACGGCTTTCTTTTCGGTGGCATCACGGGCCTTTACACGCTTCCTCTTCTCGATCTTCTTGTCACGTTTGAGTTTAGCATGAACGGAGGATCTCTTCTCCTTGTTCTTTATGGACGAAGGAAGCTTCGTCCCTTTCTTCCTCTTCTTCTCCACCTTCTCATCTACAACGTCGTCCGCAACACCCTGCTCGCGCTCTTTTCTCTTCTTCTTCATGTCAGCACCCCCGGCCATCACTGTAGACTCACTCCGTTTCTACCAGAACGTATGTTATCAATAGTGATTAGCGGGCTGTTAGCGTTTGACCCTAGAATTGGCAGGTATATAACCGACACTATCATTTAAGATTAAAAAATAATATATATTTATAATGGATTCTTTAATTTCTAAACAATATGTCACCAAGTTATTCTAATTAGAAGAATTAAAAGGAACTAATATATTATACTTACCTACAATAATGTTAGGGCGGATCAAGATGCAGAAGAATATAACAGGTTCAAAATATAACATCACCATCTATAGTATTTTGAAGCAACATCACATATGACAACTAAAGAAGTCCAAAATATAACATCCGCTAAATATGATTACAATATAAACTGAATTGTTTAAGATACCACACTCTCAGCTGAGAAGAAGCGTGCCTCTACTAAAATTAAGCGTGCTGCAGTTGCCACACTCTCAGCTGCTGTTGTTAAGGCAAAACTTCTTGCAAACCAAGAAGAAGAGCAAATTCGTGAGGCCTGCTATTTTGTCATTGAGAGACGGGTACTTTTGAAAGCAGGGTTCTACCGATTCCTTTGTAATATTTGGCGTATGCCGGTGAATCTTATGCAGTTGCAAAAATTGGAGGTGAAGTTGCGGATTCATGAGGGCTAGGCAAAGGCTCATGCTTTAGCGCAATCAGATAATTGCAGCACGGTTTGGTATTTTGAAAGCATGAAGCAAATTCGTGGGGGATAGGCAAATGCTTACGCTTGAGCGCAATCAAATAATTGCCGCACGGTTATGTTTACCTACTTCTATACCTAGGGCAGGTTCTCAAGTGGCACCAAGCAGCAGATATTCAGGGAGCGGTATGAATAATGCTGATACTAGGGCAGCAGAATCAAGCCCCCCATTATCAGAGGATAAGTGAACAGAAAAGCCATCAGTTTTCATCGCCAGAAGCGCTGGAAAGGCTTTAAATCAAGAGAGAGAGAGAGAGAGAGAGAGAGAGAGACAGACAGACAGACAGAGACAGAGACTTACCCTCAACGTCGCCGGTGGTGGAAGTGGTATGCAAGAGAGAGAGAGACAGAGACAGAGACTTACCCTCGCCGTCGCCGGTGGTGGAAGTGGTATGCAAGAGAGAGAGAGAGAGAGAAAGGCGATAAACATGAACATGAATTAGGTTTTACGTACTGCTTTTTTTGTAGAATCTTTAATTGGATCGGAGCGATTCATATCTATATGGATCGATCCATCTTGTACACAAATCATGCCTTCGCGGACCGCTATAACTGTCCGCAATTAGCCTTTTGTTTTAGGTCAGCCGTTGCGTTATAACAATGCCTGCCTTGCACGTCAAGCGATAGAGGGGGTCAACTCACAAGTCGAAGGTTGTGAGTTCGATACCTGGGGCTGGCATCTGCTTTCAGCCTCTCCATTATAAAAAATATATAAAAAATCGGCACTCATAGTGTTAGCTCACCTGACAGGTCATTTGATTCACAAGATGAAAAAAAAGAAGAAACAGCCCCTTTTCTTTGCACTGAGAACATTAAGCTTGACCTCACCTGGCAAGGATCTCAACCCACAAAACAAAGGTTGTGAGTTCGAACTCGGAGCATGCATACCTCCCTTTCCACTCATATTAGCTTGCCTGGCCAGAGACTCAACTCACAAGAAGGTGGTAGTGAGTTCCATACATGAGGCATGCATACCTGGCTTCAGCTCCCTTTCCACTCACAGCATATTAGCTTGCCTGGCCAGAGACTCAACTCACAAGAAGGTGGTGTGCGTTCCATACATGAGGCATGCATAACTAGTGCTTAGGGTTGGAGACTCAACCCAATCCCTCTTGGTTGGACTCAGCTTGACACTTGACGAACTCGTTCATGTACAATTCAAGGCCTTAACAAGACGGAAGACAAGCTGGCTCGTAAAGCAATATGAGCTCAACATGAACAACTCAAGTAATATTAGCTCGTTTTGTTCGAATATATAGAATTTTTAAATGTTCCACTGCATTCCTATGATTTTATACCTTTGGGATAAACTTGCCCAAGAGATGGAAAATCTAAAAAGGGAATTTCAAGGACTTAAAGTATACTATTTATTGTCGAAGTGAACAAAACAAGAGAATTTGCATTAAAAGGTAATGCCACTATCTTCCCTTTAAATTTACTTAAATTGAAGCGCACCTAATCATGAAAGGAGCTCCTAAGGTTTGTAAGTGCAAAAAGAGAATTTGTCATGAACAACTCTTTCATACATTTCATCAAACGAGTAGGAGATGTAGAAATGCACACGGAGGAAAATAGCGCATGACATTTGATAGACTAAGAAATAGCACATAACGACAAACAATGGCTGACAAATTGCATGAAATCATAATCATGTCAATACAAAAAATTAGAAAAGCATGAAATACAACTCCGAGGAAGGAAAAGAGAGAAAAATAACTCACGAACAAATGGTAGATCGGATCAAGCAACTACACAAAATAATTGATACAGAGGTGCATATCAACACATTTTCATTTGACCAAACCAAAAGATAATACAAGTAAAGCAAAAGATACCCAAACATATAAGAACAACTTAAAGGCACCGATCCGCAATCAACCGTATCAAAATCACATATAGGAAATGCCGTAGAGAGACAAGAAGAAGAATAAAACAGAAGGAAGAGTAAGAAGAGGGAAAGAAGTGTAAGTAGTGGGTGGTCACTCTCGGTCCCATTGCTAACAATGACCATGAAATACGGGAAGAAGGGCCCTCTTTCCGAATTTCATGAGATCGTATTTTCGAAAGTTAAACGTTCATAAAAATTATTTCTGTTTTCTAAAAGTAAAACTCAAGCATTTCCAGGATAAAAGAAAGTTATGACTATTAAAAGGAAAAGCCCATAATGACAAACACAGAATACAGAAAGCCATGTATAAATAAAGAGTTTACATAACTCGGAAAGAAGAGAAAATACTTTAATTTATGTCTTTTGAGAAAACCCTCTGCGAGTAACCCTAAAACTACATACATACACAGTTCTACTCCATTATTAAGAAACACAAGAAATGAAAGAAAGTAGAAAGCAAAACCAAAGAAGCAGTCAACTTTCGATGTAGACAATTGAACCAGACAAAGACATACGACTTTAGAGACCATCGACTGCCCTAACATCTGGTATCAGAGCTTATTGGAGCTATGCGCCAACCTCAAATAGTTACATGATTCTCAATTAAAAAAAAAAACTATTAAAGAGAGAAGCCAGAAAATTTTTCTGGCATAAATAAATTTCTTTTCAAATATAAAGTAGAGGGAAAAAGAGAAAGACCACAAGAGAAAGATGAAAGCTACCCAATAAAAGTGACCTAAGGCAAAACAAGGCGGCCAGAGGCCACACCAAGGCAGCCAGAAGCCAAGCCAAGGCGGCCCGAGGCAAGGCCAAGTTGACTAGAGGCTAAGCAAAGGCAGAAAAGGGCTACAGGCAAAAAACGGATAGAGGCGAAAAAGCCGGAGAAGAAAGAACAGGGAAGGGCGACGATAACAGTCAAGCGGCGACAGGGGCCACCCTCCACTACTGGCAGCCCCTCTCTCCCTCTCGGTCTCTCTCTCATTCTCTCTGTACTTAAACCCGTGAAAACCATGGGCAGCGAAACTGCCTAGGGCAACTGTTTTGAAGTATGAAATGACCATTTTGTCCTTCACAAAAATGAAATTTATGGAATATCGGAGGGCAAAATTATCGAAATGTCTAAATATTTTGGGGTAAAAAGATAATTGTACCCTTGTTAGTGTAAAAGGTCTTTTCTATCCCTTGACAGTCAGTGAAACTACAAAATACTAAGGTATAGTTTTACTGTTTTACCCATAGACATTTCAAAATATTATAGAACTTGAGTTTTTGGTGATTTGAAAGGTATAACCCTGGTTTTCTTACAAAATATTCGTTATACTATCATGAAAAGTACAAAAATGCCCTTCCACTTTCTGTGAATTACCATGAACATTGTTTTTTCACATTCAGTTCTGTTTTTTTCAAATTTTCTAGAACAGTACCTGTAGGCTAAATAAACTACAAAATATTGTATTTTCAGAATGATACTTATAGGTTAAATAAACTTTAGTACAGACTCATGTTATATTTAATGTTCAATACTTAGAACTTGTAGATATTTCATTTACGTGTCTGGTTAATTTTTGTAGTTTTTTATGAAATGTCTTATGTAAATCCATCTGATGCATGTTTTTATATTTTTTGTCTTAAAATGTAAAGACTCTTTACTTATTGTCTCTGCCAAAGTTTGAAAAAGAAAAAAATAACTTCAAGAATTTGTGTATCTAAATTGGTAAAGACATAAAAGTTAAATAACCTAAATTTTCAAACTTTGAAAAGAAGAATACCACTGCCCTTAACTTTAGAAGGAGTTGAATGAGTTTTCGTTTGGAGAGTATCGAGTGTACATGGGAAATAACACCTTTTCTGATGTTATTGGGATTGGGTCCTTTAGGATTTTTGTACAAGGCATAACGATTGTACTTACAGATGTATTAATTGTGCCTTCTATTAGCTACAATCTTGTATCGATCCCTGCCTTACTAAAGAAAGGGTTTGAAGTCAGGTTTGTACCTAAGAAAGCATGGCAAGATAACATTTTCTGGTTTATTTGATGTTAAACATGGGTTGTTCAAACTCAACGTTAATGAAAATGAAAGCTCTTCTTCCGTCTATATTGAGAGTACATATGTAATTGATTTGAATGTGTGACATAAAAGATTTGGACATATAAGTCTAAAGAAGTTGAGAAAATTAACCAACTTTGATTTATTGCCCAATTTTCAAGATAATACTTTTAATAAGTGTGAAGTCTATATACAAGGAAAAATAACTAAAAAATCATTTTCCAAAAAGATAACTAGAGCAACAACCCTATTAGAGATAATTCACATAGATTTATATGGATCGTTTAGAGTAAGAACACATCTTGAAAAGGTTTATTTTATAACCTTTATCGATGATTACTCGAGATATACTTATATATATCTCTTATCATATAAATATGAGACACTTGATATATTCAAAAAATATAATGAGAACATAGAGAACAATTGAGGCATACAATCAAAGTCTTGAGATTAGATAGAAGTGGATAATATACCTTAGCAGAATTTTTGGAATTCTACAAAGACTTTGGTATTGCGAAACAAAATACGATGCCTAGAATACTTCAACAAAATGGTGTAGCAAAGAGATATAATATGACCTTACTAAACATGACAAGGTCAATGTTAATTGATGCCTCTCTACGAAGGATATTTTGGAGAGAAGCAGTAAATATAATTGTGTATATACTAAATAGAGTACCTTGTAAAGTTGTATTCTCTATATCATATGAAATATGGTTTGGAAGAAAACCAAACCCAAGTAATCTCAGGAGGTGAAGGTTTATTGCTCATGTAAAGATTCTTGATGAGTCTAGAGATAAATTAAACAACAGGTCCTTAAGATACATATTTATCGAATATCCAAAAAAATCTAAAAGATATCGGTTTTATCATAATGATCATGGACTGATAGAAAGTAGGGATGCAAAATTATTAGAAGAAACTAAGAATGACATCCTTTATAATGATGATGATTATATCGATGATCTATTAGGTCTACATCAATTATCTTTTGAACCCATTGGTGAGCTTTCTGAACAAACTGAATTTTTAGGTTGACACAAAAAACATAGGGTCACACCATTCTACTTAAAAGATTATCACATGTACCTTATGGAGGAGGTATGTAATTCAGTAAATTTAGATGAACTAACTAATAATTTGACTTTTCAGGAGGCTATTGATTCATCTGAATCATTAAACTAGGAAAAAGCCATGGATGAAGAAATTGAATCCATTGAGAAAAATCAAGTCTGGGAGTTGACTGATTTGCCAAGAGGAATGAAAGTCATAGGTTACAAATGAGTTCTCAAAAAGAAATATAAGGTCGATGGTTCGATCGACAAGTTTAAAGCGAGGTTAGTTGTAAAGGGTTTTTCGCAAAAGGAGAGAATAAATTATATTGATAAATATTCCTCAATCACGAAATTTACATCCATTAGAATAATCCTAGCTATATCAACATATTATGATTTGGATTTACATTAGCTAGATGTAAATATTGCTTTTATAAATAAAGATTTAGATGAAATCATATATATGAAGTACCTTGAAGGATATAAAATTGAAGGCCAAAAAGATAAAGTATATAGGTTGAGAAAATCCCTATATAGCCTAAAACAATCACCTCACCAATGGTATTTGACTTTTCAAAATATCATAGTTGAACTTGGGTTTCTGGCTAATGAACTTGATCATTGTATATATATGTATAAAACAGAGGGAGCCACTTTGTCATCTTATCTTTATATGTAGATGACATATTGCTAATTGGGAATGACAATGAGATGATTGTGAAAACCAAGTTATGGTTAAACTCAAGGTTCAAAATGAAGGATATGGGGGAAGCATCCCATATCCTAGGTATAAAGATTTCTCGAGATAAAGAATCAAAATCTCTATGCTTAAGTTAGGAGAGATATATTGATTATATCCTCAAGAAGTTCAAAATGGGTGAATACAAGTCTACATCTACACCTATTGCAAAAGGAATTACATTAAGCAAGACTAATTGTCCCGGCGAAGGAGACGATAAGCCCAATGTTTCTTATGCACAAAATATAGGCAGCCAGATGTATGCTATGTTATGTACAAGACCTGATATCAACTTTGTTGTTGGTCTTTTAAGTATATATCAAAGTAATCCTATATGATAACATTACATAACTATGAAAAGGATTATGAGATATCTTGAAGGAACAAAAGACTTGAAACTTTGTTTTCAAGCAGATAAACTGAAAGTGATAGGTTACTCAGATATTGACTTTGTTGAGAGCAAAGATAACAACAAATCAACCTCGGAACAAATATTCTTATTTGGAGGTAGTGCAGTTTCTTGGGCATGCACAAAACAAAGTTGTATAGCATTGCATACACAAGAAGCTGAGCATGTTGCTTGCAATATGATGGCTACTAGTGCTCTTTGGATAAGCCGCTTCATATGTGATTTGAAGCTGGGTATAGCCAACGAGTCGGTTGTTATATATTATGACAACAGTGCAACAATTACTTTTATTAAGAGTGGAACTGATAACTCACGAAGCAAGCATATAATGGTTAAATATCATTATGTTCATGATATACTCAAAAGAAATGAAATAACTATATGTTATATGCCAACTATTGATATGTTGGTTGACCCCTTAACAAAGGGCATCTCCGAAGAATTGTTTACTAAATATGTAACCCATATGGGGTTGAGATATGTCTAGTGTATAAGTATATAAAATACACTTTGTTCAGAGTTATGCAAAAAAAACATTACTTGTGGAAAAATTGCATAACGTTTGTGAGTTGTAATTTAGTTGCAACAAGAAAATATGATACAACTTGGGAAAACCCCAAAGTAGTGGGAGGACAACCACTGTATCAAAAAGATTGGCTCTAGTGGCCAAGTAGGAAATGTAAGTAGTGGATGGCCACTCTCGGCCCCATTGCTAACAACGATCATGAAATGTAGGAAGAAGGGCCCTCTTTCCAGATTCCATGAGATCGTATTTTCGAAAGTTAAACGTTAATAAAAACGATTTCTGTTTTTCAAAAGTAAAACTCACGCATCTCCAGGATAAAAGAAAGATATGATTGTTAAAAGGAAAAGCCCAGAGCGGTAAATACGGAAGATAGAAAGCCGTGTATAAATACCAAGTTTACATAACTTTAAAAGAAGAGAAATACTCTAATTTACGTCTTCTGAGAAAACCCTATGCGGGTAACCCTAAACTACATATATACACAGTTCTATTCCATTATCATGAAACACAAGAAAGAAAAGAAAGTAGAAAGCAAAACCAAAGAGGCAATTAGCTTCCACTGTGCACAACCGAAACTAACAAAGGCAAATGACTTCGGAGACCATCGACTGTCCCAACAAGAAGAAAAAGAGGAGAAAAGATACCATGGTGTGAATTGGTGGTTTGAAGCGGCCGTAGTGGGAGAGAGATTTGTTACGACCTAAGAGGCCCACCTCCACCCATTCTATCGCTCACTCAAGAATGCTATTTTAGTAAAAAAGAGAGATTTTTCTGGGCCGGCTGGTGCCATGTTTCTCATAGTCATTACTTTTCGAGGGCGTCCCAAAGGTACAGTTTAATGTTTTTTATCTTCAAGAATGTCTCATCCTTCGGGTTGTAGTTTAGTGGTAAGAATTCCATGTGGCCGTGGAGACATGGGCTAGAATCCGAACGGCCACAATTTATTTTTGCCCCATTTTGGGCTATTGTACTTTCTTCCCTGACGTTATTGAAGTTGATCAGGCGTCAGGTTTTTCCTTTTTCTTTCTCTTCTCTTGTGTTGTTTGTTAGCTTAACCGGGTCCAACTACGAGAAGCTTGTTTCATTCCACACCACACCCCTACATAACCCAGGTCACTCCTTTCGCTTGCTTGAACTGACCTTAATTTTCCCCCCTTTTAAACACCATAGTTCCTGCCTTTGCCACTTTGACAAGGGAACTTGATCTGAAGGGTTTCTTTTTTTGGTTTACAAGAGGAGGCTGAAGCCTAACTAACGCCCACACATGCACCCTTGGGAGTTGAACTCCATACCAGCAGCAATAGTGCTACACCGTGCTGTCCATCGAGCTAACTTTTTGGGTGTAAGTTGTCACCGTACGAGTTTCCGTGACAGGGTGTGAGTTCCAGTGACCGGTGTTCGCACCTTGCACTAACGAATCCTTCAAACTAGCAACGAATGAAACCTTTGCAAAAGATAAGATTTTCAATAACATGTGAAAGCATAAACTTGCATACCTCTTAAAAGATATAATCAATGAACATAAGAAATATCAAACACCACAAAAATATGTTTCTTTATTGCTCCATAGTTGGTCATACAAAGCAACAAGGAGAGGAGACCACACAATAACACCAAGGTATCGCCTCACGACCTAATCCATGTGCTACCCGTCTCTACCCTCTAAGAGAATCATGAAGATGGAGACCATCAATGGAGTCCTCTCTTTTCTCTCTCCTCTTTCAAAGCTAAAATGATCCAACCCTAATTCTAGGTCTAATCGGTTCTTTATATAGGATTTGAAACCGGTACATGGGTCTTAGTATGGAGCGGATCCAATCGCATCCTATAGTGGACTCCTACGCTAACTAGCCTAGATCCAAGACATCCTAATAGATCTAACATGATGTGACTTATCCTAAACAAGAACTCAACTCATATGCATCCATGAGAGACCCCCATGTCGCTCACAACCTAAAATACATAAAACTTAATCCAAGGTGCATCAAATGAGAATCTCCTTAATGCTGGAATCATCTCCGTGCGTGCCAATGGGATGTTGGTGTCAATGTTGCAACACTACTAGGGTTCTAATTTTTGTTATTATATCGATTTGCAAATGCTTGATTGAGCCTGTCGTCTCATTTCGTAACCTCATAGTCATTAAGAAAGCTTAGTTTGGTCTAGATTGCTCGTTTGGTTGCTAATAGACCTCGCAAGATGGAGGCACACCAGCCATTTCTTTTAGAATGTCTCGCTTGATTAACATCACCTTAACCTAAATCATGAAATGTTTCATTTCTGGATTCAAGATCACTAATAAAGGGTTGTGATTCCGAATGGCGCACCAAAATTCAAGAAACAACAGAAATTGTATATATTATTGCATGGGCTACACTGCTGTTAACGTCAAAAACTTTGAGTTACAAGAACTGGGTACGAGAAGTGATATTAGATATTTGCCCCAGATCCAAAACAAGAAATAGTTGGGGAAAGGAAACTCTTAGAAGTAGGAGGTGTTCATGGAATCACCGGAACCGTTCGATTCTAGATGTTTGGCAGTTTGGTTCAGTTTTAGTTTAAAAAAATTATGATGATTTTATTGACGATTCCATGTTGAAACTAAACTGAAACATTATAAATCTTGACTCGGCAATTCTCCTCAAACATCTCTATGGTTCATTTGATATCGACGATGGAGATTTGAATCTCAAAACGCAAGTGCACCATTATACTTTCCTTACTTGCATGTAATGCTAAATGGTACATTTTACTTTACATTTTAAATCTCTACGAATTATGGAGATTTAATAATATATTTCATATACTACTCTCTCTATATATATTTATGAGTTCTATAACCTCACATACGTCTAAATATAGACCACACTGTCCTTCCTTTTGTGTTCGCTTTGCTTTTGTTCTTTTAAATGTTTGGTTTAAGGCTTCTAGCCTTTGCTTGATACACAGGGACTACCTTACGTTTATACGACTCCTGCTCTTTTAAGTATGACCGATCTCCCCCCTCCATTAAAATCCCACCACGGAAGATATCAATCTAAGCATGTTAATCTGTTCTTTCACCGTTTCTCTGCTCCGGAAATCGAAACCAAGCCATGTTTTCCGACGATTCCAGGGTGCGAAAGACCAATCCAATTGCAAATGAAGAAACACAGAGGAGACTTGAACGTGGGATCAGAGAGCTGATTCATCACTCACAACTAAGCTATCGAACCATCATCTTCTATCCAAAACCAACCATCTGGACCAGCATGATCACCATGTCGGCCACGGGGTCGATGACCAAAGGACGAAACTTCTTTAGCTTACCGGTCATAACACGGGGGCTTCCATGAGAGCCGACTGGGGGGAGGCTGTGGATGCCCATGTTGATTTTGGAATCGGTTATGCTTGGTAATTTGCAGAAAGGACAGATGCCTCTACCTTGTTTCAATGTAAATCCACAGTGCACTGTTGTATAATGGCCACATCAATTGGTTATTCCGCTAGAAGAGTATACTTGCATTAAGGCTAGTTTTTCCAGTAACAAAACCCGCGAAGTAAAGCTGCAGAAATTTAATCTGCTTACTGCTGAATCTTTAATTTATAGAAGTGCATCTTTGACAAATCTTTTTACCTTTCTGCGTTTGAAGGAGATTGCATTATGAGTGGAAGAGAAGAATGTCCTTCTTTTATATATATATATATATATATATATATATATATATATATATATATATATATATATATATATATATATATATATATATATATATATATATATATATATATATATAATGAGTCGAAGAGAGTGAAATTTCAGATGGTACCATGTACTTTTAGACAGGGAGCAGCACCCCGATAGTTTGGTGAACACCTGCACCATAATCATGCTGATGGCCGGCCGGAATCTCTTGATCGCCTGTGGGAAAGCCATGACGACCACCAACTCTCCAAATTTAGTCGCCAATGTGAGCAAGTGTTACGACCACCAACTCTCCCCGGTAACTGCTATCACTATTAAAGTAAAGCACTAAAACACATTTCTGTTTTGAACTTGTGACTCTTTGTGCGCGTGTGTACAAACGAAATGTATGAAGGCAAAGCATCTACATCAGGGAAAACTTGCACATTTTCTCTGTCAAATCGGTTTCATGAGTGCTTTTATATGTGTGAGTGACGATCAACAAGCTGATGCCTCCAGTCCAGGGAAGGAATAATTGAGTCACATGAATGGAAAGCTCTCTGTAACTAGTTTAATGAGCCTTTTGAAGAGGAAGGATCGATCTGCACCAAAACATGAAAAGGGTGCGCTTATCATGCTAAGTATGCCTCCAGTACGCATCCCTCGTTAAAGAAAGCTGTTACAAAAAATAACAAAAAGATGGTTTGCAGCTTCTGCATTGATATTCATATGTCGTCGACGTAAGAACATTGCTGCGGATATGTGCGAGCAAAATCTATATGATATAATGGAAGTATATCTCTTACGATTTTGATACATGTGGTTTTGGTTAAACGATTTTTTAATGTTAAAATATCAGGGAAGGTACTCGTCTTGTCCAAGGAAGCTGTGGGTGACACGAGAGAGCAATGTTAGCCAGGCTCGTATTGTTAACAAGGGCAGCGAACAGGTTAAGTTCGTGTCACAATTAGTTTCAGCTTGAGTACTTATGATGATTGGAGATAAGCTCATTTGGCCAAATGCTTGTCTCGTTGGTGAGGAAAATGATCTCTCATTAAATAAGACATATTTACTAGCCAACAGCTGAGTTCATGGCTTCACGAGACTTGGCGATCGCTCGGCTCGCTCGGCTTGTTTGTTTTCTACGGCACTGCAGCTAACCTTATCATATGGATGTATGACGAGATGGGGAGAACTGATGGCATGAATCATTCGTGTCAGTGGATAAAGTGGTAAGTGGCTCCACAAATATAATGCTTTTACATCATCTTCTGGGCATAAAGATAGCAAGGGGCTGTGGACGTTCATGAACCTTTTCATCGAAAGGAGCTACCGTGTGTCACCTTGTCATGTGGGTCGGAGAGAGAGAGAGAGACGTGATCAATATGTGCACCTAGGAAGTGACATGAAAGAAAAATAGAGTTGTGAACAAGCATGTAATGTCTCATACAATTCATAGTATCAAAATAACTTCGAAAATAAACATATACATATATATATATATATATATATATATATATAAAGAGAGTTAAAATTACTCAAAAATCTCAACCATTTTATTGACGAGGTTGGTGGTTAAAATGTAAATCACAAAAAGAAAAAAAAAGTATGTTGATACTTTTAGGTGATCAAAATAATTTAGAAAATAAACATATATACATATATATATATATATATATATATATATATATATATATGAGAGAGTTAAAAATACCCAAAAATCTCAACCATTCTATTGACGAGGTTGGTCATTGAAATTTAAATGGCAAAAGGAAAAAATATGTCATACTTTTAGGTACAATATATGTACCTCTTTGAGAATATTTAAGCAAATATCCATGTGTGCATTTACTAATTTCTCTATCTATCTATCTACCTATCTATCTATCTATATATATATATATATATATATATATATATATATATATATATATATATATATATATATATATATATATATATATATATATATACAACTAAACCTTTTTCATACTAGATGGGGTCAGCTACAATGATTCTTTATTTTTTTTTGTAGAATTCATGTTAAGTCCGACAAAATTTTACAATGTCGGAAGCCTAACGCAACCCTCCTCTTTTATTCGGGCTTGGAACCGGTTATGCATGGGTGATCTCTAAAATGGGCGGAGTTTATGTATGCATATAAACTTTGTATCACGAATGGTTTATATACCGATCATGCCTTGGTACTTTCAGCGCTCAAAAAACATGAGTTCTACCACGTTTTTCCATTCAACCAAATCGTAAAAGGACACTGCTACTTTTGAATGATCATTTTTCTAGAATATTTTGGTACAAAAACTCACTGAATTATATAACAATTATCAAAAAAATGTTCAAACAGATATGGATCTTTTCTGCTTGCCACTCACATGGTTTGGTCCAAAACCGCGTGGTTTTTATGTTTGGATCTGGTGATGTCTTATAACAAAGACATGGAATATATGACGGACCTCTGTTATCAGTAGCGAGGGGAGAGAGTGAGAGATCTGGTCTCAGAAAAGGAACTTAATTGCTACCCTTTAACCAAAAGACAACTTGCATCAGTATAAACGAATTGTGATTGGGGTTCTCTAATGAAATCATATATGGCTTCTTCAACTTCCTCAAAGATTGAATATCTCTTCTTTTCCCACAGAATTGAGCATTACTGTTGGTCTGCTGCAGGCTTTCCTACATGCATATTGATGCCAATTTCTAACACAGGAACAACGGCTTTTGCATGAAGGCTCTCAGAGGGGGTCAAGAATTATACTCTCCTTCATATGAACACATTCTTTATGGGCTGATTCATTCCTCTTTCCCCAAAGATAAGAATATAATCCTGTTACCATAAGAGCCGAGCCCAATGTGCTGCATGTATTAAATACAGACTCATGGTTAATTAAACACACAAACTATCTTGAACTTGTGTGTGTATTAAATACCCGAGGCGAAGCCAAGAGAGAATGCATACATCCAATCTTACCCCCACCCACAAAACACAAAGTAAAAACAATTTGCATTTAGGCTGATCTGGTGGCCTCCAAAATTTTACACTTACATTGACTAGCCACACAACTTTCATTGAGTCTCATCAATACAATTTTGCAGCACAGAACACCCCCACAAGTTTCTTCTCTTTCTTGCCCAGTTTAATAACTTCATTTCTATTAAATTTTCATGATTATTGGTAAGAATTGCAGGAACTAACCTTCCAATATAGAGACTTTCTCCCAACAGAACTGAACCACTGATGCACACAAGGACGAGAAGAACAGGATTAAACATTGTGGCGTAGATCGGACCTTTTTTGTTTACACACCACGATATTAAACAGAAGGTCGCAGCAGAAGAAAAGATTCCCTGCAACGAAACTAGTTATTATAAGCGTTCTATGATCTCTAGAGAAAAAATACAACAACAACACACACACACACATACATATATGTATATATGTGTGTGTTCATATTTGAGGTTGGTTCAGATGATTTAAGAGATCATGATCTAGCAAGAAATCATCAATTATGACCTCCTAAATCGCATAATACATCCCCTAGACACAGCTTCCATATTGTCAGGTCTCTTTGCAGGGCGAAACCAAGTACAACCGCTTGCAAACTTGCTGGGTAAACTTTAAATAACTTGACCTGTCATTAGTTAAATGATAGCATTAAACAACCTCCTTGTCCTCATAATATACATACACACACACAAACATACCTGAGCAATATACCACGTAGAGTAGCTCATGACTAACAGTAACCCTCCTCTGACCCAGTTAGGTTTCACCAAATGAGTAGAAGATGGTCCTTGGTGGGTGTGCCAAAGAGAAGGCAACAATTTTACAGGGGAGCCTTTGAATAGTGTGACGATCATCGCCCCCGACACGCACATAACAGTGCCGGCTACTTTCACTCTTCCAGCTACAGTGGTTAAGCCTGCAGTCTCCATTCTGATTTTTCAACCAAAACTAATTTCCATTGAATAAAAGCCTAATTTTCAAGAATTCTCAGGTTTCCTATTTGTAAGGGAAATTTTCTATAATTGCGTTTTATTAAACTACATATAAAAGAGCTAGCACGAATTATATGCTAGCCCTTAGCTGCTTAATCCTGTGATGTGAGTTAGAATGAACGTACTATTATTTGTTTGGCAGAGCTACACATTTCTTCTATGAATTGATTATTTTTTCTTACCTCAAGATAACTGCAAAGACGAAGGTGACGACTGGAACCACGTTGAGGAAGGTGGCCGCGATTGTGGTGGATGTGTACAAGAGTCCATAATAGTAAAAAAGCCCATTCCCATTGTAATACTGTGAATGTACAATAGGTCAAATATTCATTAGAGAAACAAAACATTGGTCTGGATCTTTAGTACAAAAAAGGTTGTTTCGGAGTGTAATTGGTAGATTTATGCCGATCTCAATCCGTCGACAATTGTAGATTCAAGGTCCGTGGATCACCGTGCCTACATAGCTCAACACCCCGTAACTAACACTTTTTCCTTTTTTTTTCTTGTTATGACGAGGAACCTCAGCGTGCCTTCTGGATGTCACCACCCTAAAGCTTCAGTGCATCGGCGCCAATGGATGTTAACCCTAAAGCGTCTGCTGCCGATGCCATTGTGCGAACATGTATATTGGACTCCAGTAAAAGTATCATGGCACTTTATTATAATTATGAGAGATGAGAACAAAGCAAAGCATCAACTGATCACATTACCCAAGCAGCGTACATATGAACATCCAGAGGAATGCTAAGAACGTCAGCTTCTTTCTCCCATCCCTGCAAATTAACAAGCAAACAGGGAGCGAGAAAATGCACAACAGAACTAAATACATCATCAGGCGAAGAGATTATGTCACGTAAGTTACAGAGATTATGATTGACTATCGAAAAGGAATATGCAAAACTGGTTTTATTAATGCTCTCCAAGTGGATTATACGAACATATCAAGTACTTTTTAAGGTGAGGGGAGTTGCTAATGGTTATTATAGTTTACAGTTTCAATCTGTGCAGATAATTTTGGAAAAAGAAATTTAAAGTGAGAACGTTAGTTATATTATCATTTGCCACATACAGTGATAACTACTGTATTATGGCCCAGGGACTTACTGTGATTTGTGCTATTTTTCTGTTTCTTGAAATTTAAAGGAGGGCATATGCCCCCACCTTGCTTCAATGTAAATCCACAACACTGATTGTATAATGGCCACATCAATCGGTTATTCCGCTAGAAGAGTATACTTCTATTAAGGCTTTTCCAGTAACAAAGCACCGGCAAAGTAAAGCTGCAGAAATTAAATGTGTTTACTGCTGAATCTTTAATTTATAGAAGTGCATTTTGAGAAATCTTTTCACCTTTCTGCGTTTGCAGGAGGTTGCATTGTGAGTGGAGGAGAAGAATGTGCATCTTATTTGGTGTGTGCGTGCATATATACCATGATTTCACATGCTACCATGTACTTTTAGAAAGAGAGTTGCACCCAAATACCATGAATTTTGCCTTCTTTTCGGCTGTTTGTTCAACACTTGAATGAATGATATAAGAATCAGAGTTAGGGAAATCAACCAGACTGCTCTGACTGAACTTTATAGTAAAGCTGTAGATGAGAGCAGATGAGGTATACACGTAACAACTTATGCATGACAATATCAAGTCATGTTGAATATAACCCATTTGTTTGGATTGGTAAAACCTCTGCCCTTCATCTCCCTTGATGGACATCTGAGTGGACCCCGCTTTCCAGAAATCATAAGTGGAGGGTTCCCCGTACGGTTGAGATCCTATATGACCCACTTTACTTTCTAGACAGAGTATTCACTTGTCGTCTATCGTCTATCGTGTATGTATATGTATATATATAATTAGAGAGAGAGAGATACAAACGTTTCTCAGAAACTCCCCCTGATCCTTTTCAAGAAATTTTTTTGTTATAAAGGGAGGCCAAGGCTTATCCTTTTCAGTCTTTGATAAGATCATTCAAAGCTGTAGCTGCAATATAGAAGGGGATTCTATGGCGTTGTGGAAAAACCTGCTGGGTATGATGTTCTTTTGTTCTATGATATGATTCATATCTGTGTCTAATATTCATCTCCAAAATCTTAACAAGGACAGAAATGCGTGTTATTTCATTTACAATATGCTGCAGGTTGTAGATTTCACGATTTCCATGACACTAACAAGTCGGTGCATAATCCGAGAACTAGTTTAGACCTTGGGAAAGAAGGGTTCAATTGAGCTTCGAAGTTTAAGGCCAGGTGGTCGCTCTGCAAAACTTTCATAGACACGAAAGAATGAAACATGGGGAGTGCGTACCTGTCAAAGAGATGGCCCGACAAATGCGGCCGCAACCAAGTGTCGATAGGTCATAAGGGCGAATATGTTCATGCCTCCATCGAAACACAGTTTGGATAGCAGCAGCATCACCGTTGCGAACACCTGCACCATGATCATGCTGATGGTTGGCCGGAATCTCTTGATCTCCGGTGAGAAAGCCATGACGGGCACCAACTCTCCTGATTGCGTTGCCAATCTGAGCAAGTGTTACGGACTACGCAACTGCATCATAAGACTATGAATGTTATGGAAAGTATTGCCTGATAGCTAAGAATAACAAGCAACCAGTAACTGCTATCACTATTAAAGTAAAGCACTAAAACACCTTCTGTTTTGAACTTGTGACTCTTTGATCTGTGTGTGTGAAAACGAAAGGTATGAAGGCAAAACGTCTACGGCAGAGAAAACTTGCACATTTCCTCTGTCAAATCGGTTTCATGACTGCTTTAATATATATGAGTGCCGTTCAGTAAACTGATGCCTCCAGTCCAGGGAAGGAATAATGCAGTCACATGAATGGAAAGCTCTCTGGAACTAGTTTAATAAACCTTTTGAAGAGGAAGGATCGATCTGCACCAAAACCAGAAAAGGGTGTGATCGGCATGTTAAATAAACCATTTCCTCTTATATGTCCCAACCCATTTGGCTGTAGCTAGTACACATCCCTCATAAGGAAACATGTTGCAAAATTAACAAAAAAGGTCTACCTCTTCTACGAGATACATCACATGGATACGTGATTGACACAAGGATATTGTTGAGGATACGTGCAAGCAAAATCTCTATATACGATTTTGATACATATGGTTTTGGTGAAACGATTTTTTAATGTTAAAATATCAGGGAAGGTACTCGTCTTGTCCAAGGAAGCTGTGGGTGACACGTGAGAGTAATGCTAGCCAGGCACGTATTGTTAGCAAGGGCAGCGAACGGGTTAAGTTCGTGTCACAATTAGTTTCAGCTTGAGTACTTGTGATGATTGGAGATCAGCTCATTTGGCCAAATGCTTGTCTCGTTGGTGATGGCATGAATCATTCGTGTCAGTAACTAAAGTGGTAAGGGGCACCATAAATATAATGCTTTTACATCATCTTTTGGGTATAAAGTTAGCAAGTAGCTACGTACATTCCAAGAGCGTAGGCACGTGGCTCATGGACCTTTGTGCAGGGCAATATCGAAAGCAGCAACTGTGTGAGTCACATTGTCATGTTGGTTGTAGAGAGAGAGAGAGAGAGAGAGAGAGAGAGAGAGAGATTCGGGTTCGTGTTTGAAGCCATCAATCCGAAATCCAAATCTAGAGACGGAAAAAAGATACGAACAAGACTGGTAAATGAACTGAGTCTTATAGTTCCGGAGGATCCAGTTCGTGCCGCTGCCTGGCTCTCATGTTCAGTTCGCTAAACTATATAAGCTGAACATGATGAATATGGTATGTTCAGCTCGTGAAATCTGCAATCGATCTCACCACAGCAACGTGAGAGTCAAGACCCTTGGCAGATGAGCTAACATAGCATAGACGATACAAATTCATCAACAGTCCATATTTCTTCCATCTCCCAAGAGCTGTGCTGAGAATTTGAAGTCGAGAATGAGTGGTTTCATAATTTAATTTGAAGATATGATGAACCCATTTCAAGTGCCCTCCTCTCTCTCTCCAAAGCATATGCGGGAACCGTTGAGAGATCACGCTTTGACTCCCACTGCTGCTGCAAAACGGGAAATATGAAAAAGATGGAGCTGCCTTCGTTGCTCCCTTTCTGTTTGCAAGCTATCACCACTGACCACACAAAAAACAAGTTACAACCACCACTGACCACCTCCAGCTAAAACCTCCCTCACAGCTATCATCTCTATCCATTTTGCGGGCACCACCCTGAGCGTACTGCTTAGGACGTCCCCGTAAAAGCCAAAATCTGCAAGCACCACCCTAAGCCTCTAGTCACTCTACCACCTTCCTTGTCATTGTTCGTCACTCTCTGACCTTACTGCTCCTACTTGGCCCAAATGAGCTGCACCTGCCTTCCAGCTATTGAAACCCCACTCTATAGCCAATAAGTAAATTCAAACTCTCGACCCGTCAGATCTTCACCAGTTCGAGCCCAACACGACACTAGAATAAAAATTACCCCAAGTTTAACAGGTTGAATTCCTGAAAATCGAAATTGGATTGAATTGAATTAAATCTACAACATGACCTTATTGTAGATTTGAATTGCATTATGACACTTAGTTCTAACTCGAAATTGAAGGGTTTCCTCGTACGATTTTCATTGCATACACATTTTCGTTTGCTCGCAGTGGTTGAAGGTCCCTCCTCCGGTTTCCCTGTTCTCCGGCTTCGACTACAGCGAATTATAACATGAGGAAGAGATCGACGTTGATTGATTGATGAAATTGGTCACGTGTACAATTGCATTCCAGCCATCATCCAAAGTGCGGCGTGCCCCTCAATAGTGGCTCTTGCAGATGCGCACTTTTGGTGGCGGTGCCCCGTAACCTAGATTCTGTCAAGCTTGCCCTAAACAAGGAATTAAAAAGTCCAAAAAACACAACAATGAATGAACCTTAGGAATAAGTCGAATATTTTTTATTTATTGGCTTCGATGGCATTCAAGAACTGGGAATAAAAGTTCTTTCTTGCCATTAGTTTCATAATGGTGGTACACGCTATGCGGATCTAACAATTAGTTTAGGGTGGGTAGAAAAGCCCACTAAAATCTTAAGAAACCACCGAGTGTTAGCTCAACGATAAGGCACTCTAGTTCGTGCTTCTGGTGGGGAGTTCGATTCTGAGATATGTGTGGGTGGGAATTAGTCTTTGGTTTCCTTTGAAAAAAAAACTTAAGAAACTACGTGTACATGCAATATACGAAACTTATCCTACTCCATAGCCACCAGAAAGAAAAAATACTCTACCATGATCAACATCATTGCAAGACCAAAGCCACTTTAAGGTATTCCTCTAAAAAAGAGAAAAAATTATAATGATACTCAAATAAGACGGATGTCGATGTCCGATACGAAAGAGTAAATCACGCTTCACATCTCCAACATGAAATGTTTATGATGGATATGGGCCCTGTAGTATAGGCCACACACTCGATCGTGGGCTATAGTTTTTGGAGGTTTTTCACAAGGGATTAGCGACGAATTTATAAAACTTTGTAACTGATTTGTCATCAAAATTATGGAACGGAGAATTTTCAATTCCCTCTAAATGCGTAGCATATGCTCAGTGAGAGAGGTAATGCCCATGAAAGTCGAACCCTTGTAAGATCTCGGCCCTGGAGTTATATCTAAGCTTTACCAACGTATCAACTGCGACAAACATGGTGCCTCGAGTTAAGCACAAGTTCAGAAAATTGCCTTTCATCGTTGAGAGCTCGACGAACTGTAGGCGCATGCAAATGCAGGATGATTGCACATACCAAATGTTCATCATTTCATCTACTTGGAAAACGAAATTAAAACCAGAGAGGCCATTGATTTCATCGTACGCTCAGTAACACTTCTAGTCCTTTTCAGATGAATGCCTAAACGGTGCAGATCTGCCTACCACCACCTTGCCATGAAAAGTGGCTGGAGGAGCACTGCATTGTCATCTTTCAACGGGCCCTTTTTCACGAGCTGTAATAGCTACGTGGAACCATGGGCAGTCGTGAAAGTCGTGTATCCTGATATGATGGCCGGAGAGATGTGAACAAGACATTTAGTTGAACCTAGAATCCACTCCCTCTGGTGTAGGCATGTGCTCTTATTGCTTTAGGATAAGTGGGGAACGTAAATGTGGCTGTTTTCCAGCAGGGGTTTTCCTTGAAAGAAAAAATGTCGTTATATGGAAAATTTTATAAAAAAAACTCAGTCCTCAGTGCTTTTGATCTCATTTCTACGAGGGTTGAGAGAATGGATCATTAATCGAGATGATTAGATATAACAAGTGATGGTACCTAGTGAGTATGAAAGGTGACGCGGATGCTTATTTGCATCCGGTAGGCATCTCCATCAAACCCCATCTTTCCATTTTAAACAAAACAAAGGTTTTTGGATGATCAAGTCTTTGTGAAATTCGAACGAGATTTTGATTCTGGAGGACCCTCTCACGTTTATCAGCGGGTGGTGCGGCTGAACTACCACACTACATAAAGCTACTGACACTGTCACCGTCGAACAATTAAACTTGGAATGCCTTCAACTTCGCCTTTGTTCAAACCCCTCGGCACCCGCTATGACTTCTTATCTGAAAACATTATTGTACGTGTCATTCCATTAACATTTGATTGGAACTCATCTTACTTTGGATAGCACTGCAAAGAGGGATGTGTAATGCACTTGGAAAAGTCGATGCAGGGCAATTCGTACAATTGTGTAACCCTCTTGAAGGTAAGCTGGTGGTGGGGCAGAACTACCACTCTGGCTAAAGCTATGGCCTCCGCCGATTGAGAATTGGATTTGGAGTTCCCTCAACTTAGCACCTTTATTCAGAGCCTCCGGCTGCGATGGAGACCTACGCAGGACTTGTACCCAAAGTGATGGACCATTCTCTTGGTTCTTCGAGTAACATTTGCTTGCAATTTACCGCGCCGAAGCTCGACACAGAAAAAAGATTACGAGTTACACAGGTGAGGTAAAATTAATGACACAAAGATATCGCTTAGAACAAGCAACCTAATACCAGAAGAGAAGTGAGTAAATGATGGAATTAAGGTGCAAAGCCAATCCAGCGAGCCAATATGCTCTCAGGTTCCCTTCTCTAAACATATTGGATGATTACAAAGGATCTCTTGTGTTCTCATCGACACCTCAGTGGACGTCACTCTCACAACTCAAGTTGCTGAGCTTCCAAGTCACATGTACGGTTGAGATTCAATTTGATTATCTCCCCTTCGAGTCAGTAGGTAATGGGGTTTTATATGACGGAGAATGTGGCCTTTTGCCTAATTGGTCCCACTGATCCACTCTTATAAGGCGCGTGCAACTCACATCCATCTTACTACAAAGCGCTAGAGCACTCGGAGCAGTTGAGAGAGAGAGAGAGAGAGAGAGAGAGAGAGAGAGAGAGAGATCCAGTGTTAATGGCTTCAGGAAAGCAGAACAGCGGGAATTGTTTGCCAGTGGCGGCGGTGGTGATGGTGCAGGTGGTGTTTGCTGTGATGAACGTGCTGATCAAACAAGCTCTAGATGAAGGAATGAGCCGTTTCGTGTTGATTACGTATCGGCAATTTGTTGCGACGATTTTCATAAGCCCTATAGCTTACTATGCTGAGAGGTACGGATAATCTGTATATCCATCATACTTTGTCAACCTTCCCTTTCCATCAAAACACGTAAAGGTAAGTGATTGCCTCTTTGACAACGTTCTACTTAGCTTTCTGTGGTGTTGTTACTATCGGAGAAAGTGGAAGTTGCGACTCAGGCCACTTGCTTCGAAGAAAAAAAATGGGAGAGTCCCACTCGTACGAGTTCATGTCTCTCCTTGATAATTTAAAATGGACTCAGCAGCCGCATCAACAACAACGCCGTTTGACCCCATGTCTGCAATATCTCATAGCCTGAGAAAATTTGTTTCCTAGTTAAAGGATGCGTATGGATTATCCAAGCAAGAACATAACTCTTGTCGAAATTTAGGTTCTCAACAGCAAAGTTAACATGCACTTAAAACTCGAGAAAGTTGGTCAAAAGACGGAAACCTTTGTCATTCTTTTTACTGCAAATGACAAATTTGATAGCCAAACGGAAAATTGGTATCTTCTCTCCATATATATAATAGGGCAGGATCTGATGTTTGATTTGATATATTATAATGTCTGGGAGCACTTGGTAGAGGAGAGCGCATACTTGTGGTCGAAAAGGAAAAGTAGGAGAATCATTTTGTTGGTCGTGTATTTGTCTGCAGATTCTCTACAATACCTCTTTTCTAAAGCCAAAGATATATGGCCCATATAACTCCATGATGATACACTCAGAGTGGCTTGTTTACAGTCCAACTGAGATTGGAATTATTTCTTATTGGCAACGTTTGCTTTGTGCGCTTGCAGGCATACGAGACCCAAACTGACATCCAGCATCTTCCTGCTCCTTTTCTTGAGTGCCTTGCTAGGGTAAGCATGTTTTGCAGCAAAACTTTTGAACAAATTTGTTCGTTTATGAGAATATGCAATTGCGTTTCTGCTACTGCGTCGTACTACCAGAAGAAAAACTTCTCGTGTGGGACAAAAGTTCTACCTACCATTTGCTCCTTTTGTCGTGTCGAAGTAGTGTGTGTGTGTGTGTGCCAGCCCCAAATTGAACCGAGCTAGATGGGCCTTTGGAGGCAGATCTGCTGAGGTCAGTTAAACATGAGTGACGCCGAAGCCCATCAAACATACTTGGTGAGCACTCTCGCACGTAAACTTGCCTATTATCATCTCATCAAAATGTATGAGTTGAGTCTTAGTTCATCTTGTGTCGTCCAGAACGGTTCTACCGGCGTTTTCCCAAAAGAATCAGAGTCCTAGCTAGCCGCCGGGGTTCACGCCACCGACTCACCTCCGCCATTGCTGTTTGATTGACAGTACATAGTAGCGAAAAAGAAATCTCTCTAGGCAGAGAAAGCCAGTTGACGATAAGCGATAACTACGAGCACATTGAGCTACCAATTAGGAGCTTTCAGCCCATCTTTTGAAGTACTGAAAGCTAAGCATTTCCAGTTTCTGTAAATTAATTGCGACGGTAAAACTTTTGCTTTCCACGTACAACAATTAAACGAAGTATGATTGGTTCAGAATGACGACCACGCAGTACTTTTTCTTCTTTGGGCTGGAGCATACATCGGCGACCTTCAGCTGCGCCTTCATCAACATGGTTCCCGCGTTGACGTTTGTAATAGCCGTCGCTCTTCGGTATGTCACAATAATCTATACTTCATTAAAGTTTATAAAGTACGCACCTGCACCTGCACCCGCACTGACACACGCATTATGGAAGTTTAGAAAGACGAGATATGCCTGTGTGGTTGTGTCTTCATCTTTCCACTCATGGAGAAGGTTTTACCTATACTATGCTCAAGTGTCACAGGATAGCGCCTCTGATTGAGAGTGTGATTTCTTGTTATCATGCTAATCACAATCTATCGCAAATCGGGATTGGTGGTTGCAGGATGGAAATATTGAACATCAAAAGTAAGTATGGAGTGCTGAAGGTTGCGGGAACGATAGTCTGCGTCAGTGGCGCAATGCTTCTGACTCTGTATAAAGGCAGGGCACTTACCCACAACTCCAGTTCCCATCTTAACCAATCCTCAAGCAAGGTGGATGATCATGAGTCACAAAAGAGCTGGCTGCTTGGTTCTCTTTCTCTTCTTGCAGGCTCCCTTGGATGGTCTTCATGGTTCATACTGCAAGCCAGGATTGCAAACTTTTATCCTGCTCTCTATTCTAGCAACGCTCTCGTCTCCCTTCTCAGCTGCATTCAGTCTGCTGCTTTCACCCTGATAGTACACAGGGACCCTTCCTTATGGTTATTCAGAGGAAAGCTACAAATTGTTACTGTTCTATACAGTGTAAGTCTCTACTCAGGTCCTCCTCGGTTTTGGATCCGGTTCCCATTAGAACCGTTGGATCGATTAGGAACCGGACATGTCTACTCCAAATTATCAATCAAGAAAAGATATTCTTTGAGTGACTCTTGACGTCGGTAACTAATCATTATTGAAGCCCATGGGCTATTCAAGGGTTAGTGCTCAACTAATACTCCATATTAAGATGACAAAAAGTTTGCACTGTGTTGTGTTGGGATGCAGGGGGCCATGTGCTCTGGGATGGGATATATTATTATGGCGTGGTGTGTGGAAAAGAGGGGCCCTGTGTTCACTGCAGCATTCAGCCCCCTCATCCAAGTGGTTGTAGCCATTATCGAGGTCCTCTTCCTCCACGAGCAACTGCACTTGGGCAGGTGGGTCACCCCTCTTTCTCAAATTAATTTGAGTTGTCAACCGATCCGAAGTCTAAAACCATACACACACACACACATATATATAAAGAGAGAGAAGTAGACAGATAGATAGATCCGAACAGTTAATGATTGTATCCTACAGGAATTTTGATGTTAGAAACTTAGAATGCACGAGCGGGTAGTTGCACCTAAACCTTTGTATGAAGCGCCGGAGTCAAGCCGACTTCCCCGGACGCTGTTGAGGTTAATTTGAACTTTGAACCTAGTTGTTTGTGCTGAAGGTATTGTAGAGAAAGAACATTTGAAGGATATGTGAACTTTCTAAAAGAGGAAAGAATAGATATTTCAATTTTCGAAAATGTGCAGGACACAACCAGTTTTGGGTCGATTTATTGGCCCTTTTATCTCTTCCCCTACCATTGTGATAGGCTTACCCTTTAAAACAAGCTAAGAGCTTTTATTTCTTTGGCAGCATATTGGGTTCTATCATCATTGTAATCGGGCTTTACATGCTGTTGTGCGGGAAGACCAAACAGCACGAGTGTTTGCTGCCGAAACAGATACAAGTCATTGATGACAGCACAGCAGTATAACAATCTGATTTCTTCTCCACTGTATGCAAGATATTTAAATCCGGTGCTCTCAACGATCTTTATGTAGTGCTTGATTCAAGGAAGAATGCGTCTCACAGTATCTGTCTGTATTAACTTTCTCTCAACGATCTTTCTGTAGTGCTTGATTCAAGGAAGAATGCGTCTCACAGTATCTGTCAAATATTACCTCTTTGTCAGAACTGAATGGATGGTTGAGATATTGGTTACCTTTTGTGGTATTTATAGAATCTTTGTGATATTAAATGTTTTGGTATTATTGATAGTTATATTTGTATTAAGAAATTCATTATACATAAAAATAACTATAATGTAATAAGTAATTGGTAGTTTTTTTACGTATATCATAATGTAGCCTGTGTCAAAGGCCTCTAATTTCACCTCTCCACTGTAAATCTTCTAGATCCGCCGCTAGTTGAAATAGCATTGACAGTGACAATATTCAGAGCGGGTCACGAATCCTCATCATCAACGTGTTGATTCGAGTAAAACTAAAACCAAGTTGTATGACTCTTATCCACACCAAGTAGATCAGTCGTCCGTATTAATTGGTTGAGTTATACTTCACACTACTATTTTATAAATATTGTTCTTTAATTGAAGGATACCAATATGCATATATTGCACGATATTGATACGATACAATGCTTTGTTCTTTAATTGAAGGAAGAAACTTACTTTAAAAGTAAAAAAGAAAAAAATAATCTCATCGTATATCGAACAGCAATACACACGGGCAAATGGGCCAAAACGATACATGTATATATCTGATAATGTGTGGTATTATAGTCCCTAGTTTTAAGTAAGGTTTATCCAGACACAACACACTACTTCTTCCTGTTTCTCTTTTTGAGCATGGACACCACATTTTGTTAGGTTGTAACCCGATGTAGGCACGGACACGGACATGGATTTTCCTGGTCGTTTCTGTGTCATGTATAAAATTACCAGCCTTAGCAAGAAGAATGTAATTTTCAGGTTATCACTCCTGCGGTGATCATCTTTGTCTAGGAGTGCTCATGAACCTCGAGAACTGAACCAAACCACCAGAACCGAACCAAGATATATGTATATCTATTTATATATACATGTAGATATAAATCTCCATAAGTTTATATGTTTAGATATGTGGGTGACTGACGTATGTATAAAGTTTACATACTTATATGGATATAAACCTTGACATGTTTATAAGTTTTATAACTATATATATAATGTGGACCATAGATCCAAATAATTTGATGGCATAATGGATTCAAACAACAACAACAACTAAGCCTTTTTCCATACTAGATGGGGTCTGCTACATAGATTCTTTGTTTACATAGAGCCCTATCATAATTTGTAGAATCCATAGTAAATAAGTCCGACAAGTTTTACGCTGGCTGTCGGAAGTGTAACGCAACCCTCCTCCTTTATCCGGGTTTGGGACCGGCCATGCAAGGGTGATCCCTTATATGGGCGGAGTAATTGATTGTATTTAACAATACCTTTAAATAAGTAAAACTTCAGTTCTGAGCCAAACCAAACCAGAACCGATTCGGGGGGAGGGGCATTCATTTCAGAGGACAATAGGCATCTTCAGTATGCGTTGCAACCAAGCCTCAAGCCAAGCGGGGAGGAGGAGGATGCATTGGCTCCTCAGACCATGAGTCATATCCTAAGGGAATGGTGCAGGTGCACTCAAGGGATCAGAGATCCATAAGATGCAACTCATCTTGGCATAAGATCCAAACCCATGTCGATACGTTTTCTTGTATAAGTAGCGCTGGTAAACAAGCCAAATTAACCAAACAGGGTGCTCTTCATGATTCGTTGGAAGACCGAACCTATTACTGTTCATGTTCAGCTCAATTGACATTTATGCTTAAACTCGAACAGATCCGTAGTTACATAGAGTAGGAAGAGGAAGGAGTATCAACTAGGGGCAAACACGAACTCAATTACCCTTAGTATCTACGGCAAAACTTCAGTAAGTCAGAGACAAGATGATTGGATCAAGGGCTCCGCTGCCATCACAAGCAGCTACATTGAATTCAGTTCATCTTTTATCCTTCAGGTTTGTTTGATCATAGTCTTTTATAAGTTCCTTCTTATCTATCTCATATAGATTTTTTTTTCCTTTTCCTTTCTTGTATTAGGATGAGTGGTCATACAAGAAAAGACTGTATAACGAGGTTATTAGAAATAAATTATGTGTGGCACCAATAGAAGATAAAATGAAAATATCGTTTAAGATGGTTTGAACATATAGAAATAAATCAAAAGAAGAACCTATAAGAAGGTACGAAAAACTAGATTTTGAAAATATTAAAAGAGATAGAGGAAGACCACAAAAGTACTTGAAAGAAACAATAAAGAATGATCTAACTTATTGTGAGTTAACTGGTAACATGACATATGATAGGGCTCTGTGGAAACAAAAAATCCATGTAGCCAACCACGTCTAGTATGGGAAAAGGCTTAGTTGTTGTTGTTGTTTCCTTTCTTGTATTAAAGCTATTAACGTTAGCCATGATCTTCATCGTGCTGGCTGTGATTTACCTTCAGTTTCCAGTACCACCGTGAATCAATGCCTTAACCTGTTCTTTTTCATCCCTACAAGCACTCGGGAATTGCTCTAGCGTTTGAAAGGCACACTGAAGCTTTGAGATTGCAAATGGAACTTACAACTTGTCACAATTGTCTATTGTGCAAGTATTACTCCTTTTGGAACTTACTACTTGTCTAATCAATCTCACCCTCCTCTCCTTGGCGAAAGGTCATAGAGTCGATACTGTTTTCCCACTTTCCTTCACCGCATCTCCACTGCTACAGCTCATACAGGTATCTGCGCCTGCCTTTGAGAACCCACCTGCTGCATCTCTTAGGTCAATCTTTCTCAAGGTCTCAACGATTTCTAGCATCCTGCACCGCATCCTGTACATGGAATCTGTAATCTTGACTTACTACATCGGATTGGCGGCACTGGTGTCATTGACCTTCCCGGGGAGTGCGCTTCAAGTGCCTGCGACTCTTGAAGAGTTTCTGTGATCTAGTAAGCAGCAGAAAGCAGTCATTGGAAACAAAAACAGAAGCAGGTCTACCACTCACCCACAGAGACTATTGAAGCATCCTTTTAGACATCAAACTTTTGTTGTAAATTGCATGTTATTATGAATTTTGCTTGTGTAACATTGCCGTTTGAACCAAAGGCATAATACATCCTCATCTAAAGATACAAATCGTGTTAAACAAGACCCAAAAGATTGGACGGTGATCTTTCTGTGTGCATGAGATGTAAGGCATTACTATGTCACAGAAGGTTGCTGTTGCAAATGAAACCCGCAATGCTATCCAGGATATATGGTTGTTCAACAAAGAAGCCGTGTGTATCACAGGAAGAATCGCCTACGGCTGGTGTCCATCTCCGGCTGCCTTTTGATAGTGCTGTACATTGTACCATTTTAACAATAGATATAGCCTATGTGAATACTGTTTCCTTACATTCTATAGCTTATTACTAGCAATGAGGTTATCATGTAATTTGAGGTTATTCACGAATAACTGAAAAACAGTGGTCCACATCCCACCGCATTATACAGAACCCTTACGTCAAAACCACCTTGAACTAGGGCATATCTTCAAGTAAAAAACATGATGTAAAACATGCACATGTTCTGATTAAGTAGATTAGTCCTGGCTATGCTTACTCTCTCTCTCTCTCTCTCTCTCTCTCTCTCTCTCTCTCTCTCTCTCTCTCTCGATGGAAGATTAGTTAAGCAGACTTCCATATTAAATGTAGCTAGATGGCTTAAGTAGGTCTCTGAATAGACATGGTAATATACCCTCATGTACTGAAACAATTCCTTTTTCGCTTTTTATAAGTCCAGCATGACAGGATATGACACAATGGAGCATGATCCCCTTGTCAACATCAGAGAACACATGCAGTCAACAGATCATCACCTCTGTTGAGATTTTATTCTACAAATGCCTCATGTCTTAGAGGACACTGGTTCGTTCTTACCATCAATGACTGCTACCTATCCAACTGCATTTAAATGAATAATGCCCATCGAGCACACATACCGATTCAAAGAACACTCTTAATCTTCACAGTTACAAATCTAAAGTTCAAATCTTTGTGATATGTGAAGAAGCAGCAACAGTACCAACCAAAAACACATATAACTTCTGGAAGTCCACTTTAACAAAGTTCTGACACAAACCCATCGTTCAAGCAACATGTAATGAATAAGATAAATCACTCTGCAAATGTAAAAAGAGAAAATATACCTTACGCTCAAGCTGCCTCACTTGATCGTGATAGTGCTTTAGTTCTGAACTCAAAACTCAAGGAAAAATGGTTATTTCAGAGAGAATGGAGGAAAATCCTGGAACAAAACAAAGATTACCTTCCCAAAGAATAGAAGACAATAATCCAGGGGAACTTAAAGTACAATAGACTCAGGGTTGCTGAGATTGAACAGGGAACTCTAAAGCCCAATCCCTTAATCATGGCAATCTCCAGAATTGATGATAAAATGCGGAACAGAGTGAAAAACTTAGACTGACATTAAATGAGGAACTAAAATAGATGACAAAAAAATGATTTAGGCCATGTTTGAACGGCATGGTGCAAACTATAGATTTATGGAAACCTAGTTGATGTCCTAACACATGATTTACATTTATTAGGTGACAACAGAATTCTGTCTACAAACCTTGCAAGAAAGGAAAAAGGAAAAAAAGGCCAGCCACGACCAAAGTTGGTGGATGGCCAGATGCAGCAGCAAACTGCTAGAAAAAATGTTTTAAAGAGTATCCCTATTCACAGGCTGGAAACGTTCAGACCTCCCCACATGCTCAAAATGCCACTGGCTGCTGAAGACGGGTGGCAAACTAAAAGGTAATAGTCACTGGTAAAACCAGGTTGAACCTAGCTCAGCAGATTTTTGAACATCGTGTTTTGCAGAAATGTCACCTTCTTCAAAGTTAATTGGGTTTCAACAAACAGAAGAGACAAAAACCAACCAGGTTTTTCAACAGTATAGCCAGCACGAAAAGAAAATCTTAAGATGGCCTTTAGCATAGGCACAAGTATTTCGCTTTTCAAAAAGTATTGTGCTATGGTCCATATATATTCATGTATTGAATTTTACAAGAAGACAGGTAACTTCTTAGATCAGTTATTTCAAAAATATTATGTCCATAACATGATATTAACCGTAGAGATCATCGTGTCTATGATGATCACTAGTTTACTTTGTTTAGTTACACAACCATCTACTAAAGCAAAAAAGAGATGGATGTACAGCAGTGTCTTTGACAGACCCATCTTCGTCAAGTACTTGCAGTGCAGCTTTAATCAAAGCTCGGTTCACAATCATGTCTAATATCTAGCAAGGATCCAAACCAACCAAATTAGTTCCTAGACTTAAAAATTTAAACTTAAAGAAGCATACATACATACATACAAATACACACGCACGCGCACACACTAGTTTTACAAATGTCAAAAGGTTTGATGGTTAATCACATATGCTCCATATCTGAAAGTGATGCAAAGTGATATGATCGATCTATGACCTCTTTAACAACAATTTTCAAAGATAGTTGCATTGCTTCAGCAGATTGCAACAAGCCAACTATCGACATGACTTCATCACCATCCACAACAAAACCTCTTGATGCCCGGCCGACAGCATGTTTAACCTTTAAGAAACAAAGCATTAGATTATTTACGCACATGCAAGAAAGTAAATGAAACCGCACAGCATCAGAGATTCAGGATGCATATACATCCACAACAAGCTAGAAACTTGACTGAGAAGATTTAGATGCAAAAGGATCAATTATATTAGATGCAAAACAATATACGAACATTCATATGCTAACCAGCACCTTGCCATGATACGTGAACGCATAGGTTTTTTCTTATCAAAGGACAAAGGACAAATGTGAATAACTCAAAAGCTTACAAAATACAACACTGACTCATGGACCATGGTCAGAACTCAATACGCATCCCCAAAAGCGTGATACTGAAATCAAACAGAAACACAGCAATATCAAAACTAAAATGAGCTACACAAATGCACTCTTATAGTGTCCACAAAGCAGGTGGAAAGAGAACGGAGAACCAGAGATCACCATGCCCAATAGACCAAAGATCTGAAAATCAAATATGGCCCATTACAACATCGGAAAGCTTTCTGCTAAGATCACCTTTTAAAAGAGAAACTTTTTCCTTCTTCACCTTTTACCCGTTGCATTCAAATCTTGATAAGTAATTGAGTAGCATATCTGAACTTGTTGCAAATTTCCTCAACCTGTTTAACTTAGTCGACGGTTCAACCAAAACGGAAAACGCCCAAGTCCAATTTTAACGGTTCATCAAATATGCAGACTATTCACACATGCTTCGAGGTGCTTGACAAGCAGGAATCAGTTCTTTCCATACCGTTGATTCATCAATGATGCATGCTATATTGCATCAACCTATGATGCTATAAGACACTTGTTTACTCGATATATTTGAAATTTCCATAACCATTAAGTAATCCGACATGCTACGAACATAGAAATCACAATTCCCTGATATAACATGCCGACGGTTTTTCCTAAGACCATGCTCTTGAACGATAACTATCACTGTTACCCAGTAAATGACCGACCACCAAACAAAAACAATCAAAAGAAGCAATCTTGTCCCGGAAACTAGACAAAGAAAAGCTCTTCAGAATCACCTTAGCGACATCCAGCGAAGCAAAATCCAAACACCAACACCATACTTGAGCATCTCAACAAGTTCTTAAGTGTATCGGCTTAAACTAACGTTCATGAACTTTCAACTATATAATGCACATTAGTTTCATAAACTCGACCGTAATTAACACTAATACAACATTATCTCACTCATGGCTAGTTAAATATCGTGACTCTCTTGGCATGAATGGCGCAGAGGTTAGTGTCTTCAAACAACCCAACCAGGTAAGCCTCGGCCGCCTCCTGGAGTGCCGCCACAGCACTACTCTGGAACCGCAGATCGGTCTTGAAATCCTGCGCGATCTCCCCTCACCAGCCTCTGGAACGGAAGCTTCCTGATAAGCAGCTCGGTACTCTTCTGGTACTACTTTGTGAGTATTTTTTCGGTTTAGCCCGTAACGTGTTTTTCTTGTACACGTTACGAGCTATGGGCTGGATTCAATGGGGTGGGCTCGGGTGGTGGCTCGGTCCACTGTACCCTTCAATGGCTTGGCTCGACTCTACCAACCCATTGAAGCTTAATGTGAAATGTTTGTGTGCCATGGTATATCTTACATAAGTGTGTGACTGAGATCTTGGTGTACTCATGATATATCTTACATAAGTGTGTAACTAAGATCTTGGTGTACTCCGAATTTAATATCCTCAAAAGAAAGTTAGAATAGCGATATCAAATAAACGAATGGGTACTCATGGCATCGTAAATACTAACTATTAGGTTTATTTGTCACCACTGATATCAAATAAACGAATGCAATAGATCTTAGCAAACATCTTTAGGATATCAAAGACACCCACAGTTTGTCTTGCATGAACACAGTCAAGTTGTAAACAATCCAACAAAACAAAGATGATCATATTGTAAATCGAATTAGCGCTAAAATAAGACTTACAAACCCTCTTGAAAACCTAAGGGGGGACTCACACAACTAGAGAAAAAGTTAAATGAACACTATATATAGATAGTAAAGATTAACTCATGGTATGCTACTAATGAGCATAATTGTCACTTAAGAAAGTCACTCTTAATATTGTAACATATATGTTAAATGCTCAAGAGTTACAACCTATAAGGTAGTGGGTCGAGTTGAGATCCATATCCTGACCCATACCCGAAATGATTGGAATTCGATCAACGTACGATAAGATGCGTTGATGGAAAACTGAGGTGGGTTGTTGAAAACCCACCCTACTCTAAATAAACTGTTTTAAGGTTGATTCTCGTGCATATCAGAGGCACAAGAGTGTGTTGAACATCACCAACGGTGAGGATGCTTGATCAAGTGAAGATGTCATAAAAATAGGCCACAAAGAGTATGTTTTCATGTGTTTTATGTTTTTTCATTTGCTTTGATTTTCCAGCAATAAAAGATGATTTCTTACTTATTCTAGTTTGGGTTAGAGGGGTTTGGGTCTACACTACTAATTGGATCAATTTTAGGTGGTTTGGTGGACAGATGGTCTTGAAAAATGCATCAAACCACTGGATTTCTTTTTCAACCAAATTGTTAGGGTTTTCCTTATTTTTCTTAGAATTTTTCAGCCATATCACCGTCGACGACAACCGATGTTGGGCTAGGCTGGTAGAGGGGAGACATGTGGTTGGTTGGAGACCACCATCCGCCTTAGTTGTCACCATAAAATGATGAAAAAGCTATCGAGGAACCAAGGGAAACAACCCCTTTTGAGTGTGTCCTGTTTCTCGCGTTGTGTCCGGCACACTATGAATGACGTAGACTCATGTCATGCCTTCATGTCTCATGTCACACTAACAGTTCCATGCACAATTCCTCTTTTGTGTCAAAATGGATCAAAATCAGGTTATGGGTTTTGAATTATGTTTGTGTTAGAAACAAGTTCAAGTTGTGTCTTGAAACAAGTTATGAGAAAGAAACAAAACTTGTTTCAGCAGTTTCAAGTTTGGTGATAACACGAAATACCTATTGTGTTGTCCAGTTTTGATTAAATATAGATCCAAGTATCAATTGAGATCCAAGACAACTTAATTGGATCAAAGTTGAGGTTTGGGTTATTACAAGGTTGTTTTGGATTTGATTTGGATATGGTTTTTTGTGTTAGACTTGTAGTTACATGAATTTTAATATTTTTGTTATTTATAAATGTTTAGATGTTAAAATTAAAGGATTTGGTAGTGATAATAGTGACCCAACTGCTTGAGATTGATCTTAGTGCTCTTTTAGGTAGGTGGTTGGACATTCTTTGATATAATCATGATATAAGTTATTTTATTATTTAAAATATATTTAAATGTTCATGATTATTAAATATTTTGTTGATGATTCTTAAGTGATTTTTAAATCATGGGTAATTTGATATGCTTTTAAAGTGAACTTATTTACAGCTTGATGGATAAGAGCATGTTTTGATATTCATGTGTTGGTATAAAATAATATTGGAATATTGTATTTGTATGGATTTGAATAGATATGGATCCGAATATGAACGTGTGAATATAATAAGTTATAATTGGTTTTGAAATATAATGATGGGTGAATACATATGTCGTACTTTTGTGATTTGTGTGGGGTCTCTCGGGACTTATAGGTCCCTCGAGCGTTCTGGCTTGAGGCGAATATAAAGTGTATTTTTGGACACTCTATCGTAAGAGTCTGTGTGGTTTTGATTGTCGTGGATGGGGTGACCAAAGTCGAGTAAGGGAGAGTCAGATGACTCCCATGACCTTAGGGCAGACACAATGTGGGTTGTAATTATTGTAACTCATTCATGTATGTGTGAGCATAAATTTGAAATCATGAGTTAGAAATGAAAATATGATTTGTTATGAAATGATTGTAAAACATACATAATTTTATTATTAGTTCTCTTTAAATGTTAACCTTCCTACTAAACTATGGTCCAGAGTTTATCCTATCATTTACAGTTCATTCATAAGCTAGCACTTCCAAAACTCATAGAGCCGACTAATAGTTGATTGAGCTATATCTTGAGATGGTATGACTTAGACAAGCATTAGACAATTATTTTGACATTCGAGGTTATAATTGGTAGACCTCGCACCATTTTGTCTAGAATATTTAGACTTATGTATTGATATATTTCATTCAAGTACTAATAAATATAATCATCATTTAAGTGATTATTAATATAACATAGTTGCACCCATAACCTTCACCAAATATATTTTAATATTTTAAAAATCATTATATCCTTCTAATAAAACTTGCATAGTGTAAAAACTATTGTACACCCACTTATGGACATTATACCAAAATATTTGTTTATTTAGGACAATTGTCAAAGTTAAGCGCATTAAGGGATGTAATATACGTGTGTGTGAGAGAGAATGAGAGTTATTAGATTATTCTTGACAATCTAGACCATACATCTTTTTGATCGGATGGTGTACGTGAAAGTAGATTTTCTTGAAAAAAGTATTTTTTACCTTTTCATTTTTTATATTAAAACCATTGGATAAAAAGGATAGGCCGTTTATTATCAAAGAAAGTCCAGCATAAACGAGTTACTCTTATGCTGCATTCTTCGTGACAATTTGAATCTCTTTGATTAGACGACATATTTAAGAAAAAAAAAAGTTTTTTTTATAAAGAAGAGGTATGAACCGACTCTCCAAGATTGTTAAGAAGAGTCTTAAATCCAGCGCAAACTGTCTTGCTTGCTTCCCTAATTTAAAATACTGGGAGAAAAAGAAAAAAGGCGGGCACAATCGGCTCTAGATCCTGGACCGAAGCCAGATCCAATCCATCGCATTTATATCCTATCAGCGTGGCATGTTCCCGGGGAGGTTTCTCGGCGTCCTTTCTTCAATGCCAGTTTTTTCCCGCGCAAATGGCCGATTTCCGGTGGTCCTCTTTATCGATTGTCCTCGTTACGTTCCGTCCCGTTTGTGCACGGACACAAGACAGGGTTCCGTCCATCTAGGGCAACGCCGTCCGGCCAGGTCCAGTCCATTTCAGAAGATTTCGTCGCTGCATCCGATGAAAAGTACGGGAACAAGCAGGTTATCAGCATCAGTCCGCGGGTATACGACTATATTCTCGATCACGTCCGTGAGCCCGCGGTAAATCGATTCACTGGGGTTTTGTTTTTTTCTTTATTTCCTGCCAATTGCGGGGACTTTTAGTTTTTAATCTTCAAATCCTGTTTCTTCTTTTATCATACAGATGATTTTTGGTTTCAGATTCTTAGGGAGCTTAGGGAAGAGGCAGCGTCAATGCGTGGTAGCCAGATACAGGCGCGTTCGTTTCTCTGAATCCGAAATGATTTGCAATTTGGTTTAGCGCTCTTATTCAAGGGCGTGTTTGGATTGAAATGAAATAGAGGAAAAAAAGCACGTAACTTTCGGACTGCATCCAGTTCTTCCATTTGGATTTTACTGCCTGATAATATTTTGATTTTCGGATCCTTCAAATTGTTGTTAGATTTTCGGTATTTTCTTATGGGATTCTCAATTCCCAAACGGGTATAAAAGCACAGATATAGGAATCAGTAGCACAATTTCCAGGAATTGGAGGCATACAAAGATAAACATGTTGGCATTAGTAGAAGGTAGGCGAACTTTTAAGATCTATGAGCATCCCAATTTCCATTCTCAAGTGTCACTGGCAATTGATCCAAAAGAGCTCTCATTCCGACTTTACGTTAATTATTCAAAGAAATATACATTTAAATTTACTGCTGACAGCATTTTTTATGGTTTGCCGATGCAGGTGTCTCCTGACCAAGCACAGTTACTTGCTATGCTTGTACAAATACTTGGTGCAAAGCGTTGCATAGAAGTTGGTGTCTATACTGTAAGTAACTTTTGAGCCATAAACATGTTTTTATTGATCCTTTGTCTTCTTTTACTTTTCAATTTCTTCTGGTTTTCAATTTATGATGCACGAACATGGTTTCAGTAATCTGATTTGGCGTGTCTTTTTGGTTATAAGGCGATGTCCATAGGTTTAACTTTGAGAAAATCTACTGCAAAGTTATTTACTTCCGTAACTTCTACGAATGTCTTGAGATTGATGTCGTGAATTAGCTAATTAAAATTTTGGATTACTGTGAAGTAAGATGTAAATGGTGATTAGTAACTAATAGAAGGAACATGTTTGTTAACACTCCCCCAGGCCCATTTCCTGGCTGAACTCTCTCCTTGTTACAAGCAGGTCCCCCAGGCCTGATTCAACTTTGCGTTGTCTAATTGAATTAGACCTCTGGTTTCCTTCTGTATGCATGGAGAAATTAACTGTGGCGTACTACCTAACGGCTCTTAAGTCCCTACCCTGAACCACTTAGTACCTAACGTTTCCCTCTCCTCAGTTGGAGATCTGGAAATTGTTCAAGGAAGCCATTCACATTTTCCTAAGTTACATCTTCAGGTTCTTTGTTTTCTTCTTGAGGACTTTTGTTGTGACATGTCTTCCTTGGTGTGCTATTCTGTTCAAAATCCGCATTGAAGTGAGCAAACCTACTTGTTGATGTTTCCTCTTGTATGATTTCAACCTTGACATGTGAAATGCAGGGATGAATCCTGTCTCCTTCTTGCAACTTGAAAAAGATATTCTTCCAGCCTTTTCTCATGCTATGAGGATAACCACAACTCAGAATATGTTTTTTGCTAACTTCTTACTGTCAAAATTGTTGCTAACTTTCCTTTATTTAGATAAATATTTATTTTTTACCAAACGGAAATAGCATCTCCTACTGGGGTATATTTGGTGGAAGGTACTTAACTTTGTCATGAAAAAAAGCTTGGTCATTCTATGGTTATTGTTCTGTTTCTTAAACAAACTTAACTTTTTACCAAGAGGTGATAGCATATATTTTCAGAATATATTTTTTGGAACGTGCTAAATTTCATCATAACTATCTTTGAAAGAAAAAGTACAGCTGGGTGGTTCTATTATTATTGTTCTCTTTGTTAAAAGAATTTAGTTGTAACTTGCATATGATCCTATTCAGGGATACTCGTCTTTGGCTGTTGCTCTTGTCCTGCCAGAAGGTGGTCGCTTAGTTGCATGTGAAAGGGATGAACATTGTCTTGAAATCGCAAAGAAGTACTATGATAGAGCTGGTGTCTCTCACAAAGTGATCAATCTGATTCTTATTTTAAGAGGGGTGGTACGATTGGAATTTTGACCTTTTCCAGTCAAATAAATAAATCATCATATTAAAGTGTTCTTAAATGATGCACAAGTATGTGGAGAATGGCCAAATTAAGTCTGTTTATTCTAATACCACGGAGGTTTTTGCACGTTCAGGTTATGTTGCTGTGCCCTTATTGTTACATACATAAGTATATGCATATGTTCACACATATATATATATATATATATATATATATATATATATATATATATATATATACATGCATCAACACACACACATATACAACAACAACTAAGCCTTTTCCCATACTAGATGGGGTCGGCTAACACACACATATATTTATAAATATATGCACACACACACACATATATATATATACATATATATATATACATATATATATACATATATATATATACATATATATATACATATATATATATATATATATATATACATATATATATATACATATATATATATACATATATATATATGTATATATATATATATATATATATATATATATATATATATGTATATATATATATATATTATATATACATATATATATACATATATATATATATATGTATATATATATATGTATATATATATATATATATACATGCGTGCGTATACATAATACATGGAGATGTTTTCCCTAGTTTGTCTATTATTTTGCCTTTAGTGTCTATGCGTATCTGGCTACGTTTCTTCCATTGTGTTCTGACAATTTGTCTGATTTTGAAATATTGGGATACTGACAGCTTCATGAAACTCGACACAAAGTGAAATAATCACTATTTTCTAAACTTCTTCATTTTCATAACATCATATTTCTACCACAGCTTTTTCTCATTCTTAATCATATACTTTACGTTGATGCATCTCGGATCATAATCACTTATCTAGATAGATTACCATGTCTTCTAAATATTTTCTTTTTGTACTCATATAGTACTGCTATGACTTTTTATTTCTTGGCCTTTGTGGTATCTCTTGCATTCAATTATAAAATATTATGAGATTTTATCGGGGAGACCTGCATTTTCTAGGATCTCTTGGGAACGCTTGTTGTGAAATAGTCGAGATGTGCAGGTCAATCTGCTTGACATGGACACTTAGCATGCATATTACATGGGTGTGGTGGTGACATAAATTTTTAAGATATGGGTATGAACGAAACTTTTACCTCTATGTGCCTTAGAAGTGACTTGGATGTGGTAGAGTGATTTTTGATGTAAGGTTGGCAGTTGTGGTTGAGTCTTTGTCCTGAAGTTTGTTATCCTATTGTAAATTGTCCTTCTGGTCTCATAATTAGGTTGCTATCAAGCATGGATTAGCTGCAGATACTCTAGACTCCATGACAAAGGAGGGTGAAGTTAGCAGGTACATCACTTGAAAGGTACCATTTCTTTCAATTTATGAGGGGCAGCTTTCAAATTTTTTTACTAAAGTTCTGAATTGGTGGTCATAAGCGTTTCTGTGCTCTTTCAACATCTGTGCAGCTACAATTTTGCCTTTGTTGATGCTGAGAAAAGAATGTATATGGAGTACTATGAACTACTATTAAAATTGGTAACATCCTATCCTTTTGCGCCAACTAAATTACTTTTGATTCTTCTCTAGAATTTACACTAAAGTTATTGGTTATAAAATCATTTCTCACCGAAATGTATAAATTGCCAATGTGACAAAACTGTCGTTTCCTCTTATTAGTTGCTATATCCATGACATATGGGTGCTCGACAAATTTACATGTTATTGATGGAGTGCAAGCTTCTTATGCTGTCCTCAATGTTAAAGCAATAAAGGTGGCTTCAGCTTATGGCATGTAGAAGAAGCTTACAAGCAAGGGTGGGTTCATTGAGGGAGTGCGAGCTTCTTATTCTGCCTCCAATGTTTAAGCAATAAGGGTCGCTTCACCTTATGGCATGTGGAAGAAGCTTAGAAAAATGTTTCTCCGATTTATTTTATCTTACTATCTGCTTTCACTTGGAAAGACAAACCGAATTTCAGTTTTGTCTTGGTTCAACAGATCGATCATGTTGTGCTAGAACTTATATATATATATATATATATATATTGTAACCTTCAAATTTCATAGAGGCCCATATATGTCTCTATTTACATATTGTATGCTATATCATGTGAATTGTGTATTTTCATGTCTCTAATCACTGTACTGTACATTCACATATCTCTCTTGGGGGTTCTGACAAATTTGTTTGTTGTCTCTAATGTCTTTTGCAGGTTAAGTCTGGCGGGGTGATTGTCATTGATAATGTTCTCTGGCATGGAAAAGTTGCTGATCCTTTGGTAAATCAACACTAGGAGTGCAAAGCTAGTGTGGGCTTGGGGTGTCGTTTTCGTTTAATGACTCATCCAATCATTATCATATTAATTGCGGTCTTCCTTTGATAGCATTACCTGATCTGTTTGTATTTTTGTCCGAAACATAGACTCAAAATCGGTTTGACCTGAACAAATGTTGAACCTGAACCTAAACATGACCATAGAACCATACTAAACCCAAACAAACCCGAATCTGTTTCGAGCCTGACCTAAAACTGACCCAAAAACTGAGGTGCTAAGCTGATGGGCACCTGAATGTGTCTGTCTTATATCTAAGATACCGTAAATAAGATATATTAATGATAAAAACATTTGTAAAACAAGTTCAAAGATGACCGAGATTTGCACTCAGGGCATTAGCCTGCCGGGCAAGGCTCTGACCACGCCAGATAGAGGTTGTGAGTTTGGTTCTCTGGGTGTGCATACCTGGCTTCTGCCACCCCTTTGTAACAAAAAAAGAAAAAGAAAATGAAGATAATACACATCGTTTTCATTTATTTCAATTTTATTGGGATGCCTGAACCTTAAAAAGAGCCATATTGTGATAGGTTTGATACTGGGTTCAAATTTTAAACCTGATCAAAAGAGGACCCCATGAGGACTTAATTTGATTTATACATGAACCTTTGGTCTAGAACGTAGCGAATACAAACAACTAAGCCTTTTCCCATACTAGATGGGTCGGCTATGTGGATTCTTTGTTTCCACAAAGTCTTATCATGTGTCATTCTAGCAGTTACTATAAATTAGATCATTTTTTATAGTTTCTTTCCAACACTTTTGTGGTTGTCCTCTTCCTCTTTTAATTGGTCTAGAGGGTAGCAAATCCCGAACCAAAATTGAATCAAGATGGTTCAGGTTGTTTGAATCTTGTACTCGATCTGGAAATGGATCTAACTAGAAACCAGCAACCTGCTCACCTAACCGACATGCATGGTTTGGCGAGTCATTTTGGCTCTGAATTTGCTTGCAACGTATTTGCTTCTCAGGTTAATGATAAGAAGACGATCGCTATTCTAAATTTCAATAAATTTGTTTACGAGGATGAGCGAGTCTCCATCAGTATGGTAAGCAGATACCAAAACATGGAATGTAGCTGATTGTTTGAAACAATGCTTGGTTTTATGTAATGTTATATGCTTGCTTCTTATATAGGTTGCTATTGGAGACGGGATGATGATATGTTGATATGTCGCAAACTGTGATTCGTCAACCAGAGGGGAGAGTGTAGATCCTATTTCTTCTGTGTTCGGCGGTTTCTGTTTGGTTATGGGTTCGAAGAAATGCTAAACGATTTGCAGCACTTGCCGATTCCACACATGGATATGATGGAAATGAGGCCAATTGAAGCATGAAATCTTAAGGGCAGATGCAGTTATACTCTCTTGAATACAACAGGAGAATGCTCACCTACAGAGTTGCCATAATGCAATATATATATATATATATTCAACCATCTGATATAAATTTTGTAGTTAACTGGGCCTTGACCTCCTTCCTCTAATTTTGTGAACTCCAAATGTGCATCTAGGAAATTTAATATGGTTTAAGCTGTTATGTATTTGTGTCATGGATTGCAGGCATCTCAAAGTTTTTGTGCCGGTACACTTTAGACATTGGACGGCATGGGCACATAAAAGTTTCCATTGGCGCAACTAGACTAATCAGCGAGCCGAACAATCTGGTGCTCAGCTTGGTTCTATATGGCGACCAGAGCTACATTTCACGTGACCATCCTTTGACGAGCCAAGATAAACCGAGTTGAGAGTGAACCAACAAAGGGAAGAAACAGTTTGGAGGACGAAACACTAAGAAGCCATATTCTTTTCCTGTAGAAGAAATAAGAAGAAAGGAATGTTCCGAGATGATCGTAGCAGGGTTGGAGAAACAGCGATGAGCTATATGGAACCGCTGTCTGTTGGTTGTATGGAAAAGTTAAAAACAACTATAAAACAATATGTTGGGATGGTGGTTAAGATTCTAGAAATGCCACTTAATGAACTTCTAGGAGTCAAACCAAGCTGAACGTACTATGTTCATATTTAGCCCAAAACGGTTTGTCAAAGCAAAGACAAATGGGCCATGGACAAGTCAAACCAAGCTGAACTACGAGCAGCTTGCTTCATCTACAGCCCTAAAGGCAACTCAATGGTAAGGGAGAGGATTAACCCATTTAGGTTTGCTGGTGCTGTCATTCTTTAAGAACCTCGGAAACTTATTAGTCTTCCTTATGTAAAGTCTAACATGCTTTTCCACTGGGTGATGTGACATTGTAAACTGTGGAAGAAAATGCTCCTTTTTTTAAACTTGATGATTTGTTCCCCACATAATGAATATCAGAAAACACGCAAGTAGGCTAAAACATTCTTAAAAAGTGGAAGAACATGCTCTATATGTCAGACTAGCATTGATATCCATTGTGGTGAATTATTTTCCTCTTTTCGAAAAAGAAAACAATTTCAGTGCTCTATATGTCAGTGCTCACCTTGCTAGCGCGCACTCTCTCTCCCCCCTCCTTCCAGTGCTTGTATGCTTGTATATATGGCCAACAGAGCCGACAGTGCAAAGGCATAGAAAAGATGAAGTACTTGGTGTTCTTGTTGGTGGTCGTCCTCCCTCTTTCTTTTGCAGATTTGGAATATGGATTTTACGAGTACGAGTGTCCACAGGCAGAACATATCATACACTCAATAGTGAGAAAGCATTTTGCTACCAATCCTTACATAGCTGCAGCCATTCTTCGCATGCATTTCCATGATTGCTTTGTTAATGCACGTTCTTTTTTCCTTTTCCTTCATCTCTCTCACTCTCTAACTCATGCATAAATTTGCATGTATTCATACACCATACAAAGCATATAAGATTATATGGCCCAGAGAAGAAAACCTTACCCCTAGGCAACGCCCATGTATGACTTAATATTTTCATAAAATTAATATTTTATATTCTTTCATGATAATTTTTTTTTTTTCATAAGTTCTTTTTTTTTCTTTTTATATATGTAATGTGTGTGTGCAGTTAATAGTAATGATATTAAAGGCACATTATTTTCGTCATATATGTGTGAGTACTAAGGCATAGGTTCGTGCTTTCGTGTCCAATCTTTACATGCATCCATTACTTGATTAACTATGAGTGCAAATTTTAATTCAAACTGCTTTATCTACGTGGAAGAAAAATGAGAATTATTTAATGCAGTAGTTGTAAGCTATTGAACTTTAATTATAGCACTCATGGAAAAACAGCTTCAACTTCAGATGATCTAGAAATATTTCATCACATCTTCGACTTTTGTCATGAAATTAAAGCTAGCTAGCATGCGTTTCTATATACACATTTGGAAGCATCATGGAAAAAATTGTAATCATTATTGATTGTTTACGGATGAAACTTGTAGGGATGTGATGCATCAATTCTATTAGATGACACTTCGAGCTTTACCGGTCAGAGAAGTCAGCTGGTGCAAATGGGAATTCTGTGAGAGGTTTTTGATGTAATTGGACGACATCAAAACTCAGTTGAAAGTGCTTGTCTACGGAATTGTTGTTTCTTGTGCAGATATAATAGCACTAGCAACCAGAGATGCCGTTGCCTTGGCCGGAGGGCCGGATTATGAAGTTCCTACCGGAAGAAGAGATGGACTTGTTTCATTGGAGGAGGAGGTTAACCTTCCAGCCCCGCAAATCTCTGTGGCACAAGCAGCACAAGCATTTGCAGACAAAGGATTCACACTTGATGAAATGGTGACACTGTTAGGTGCACACTCGATTGGCGTCACACACTGTCTCTCCTTTAAAGAGAGGCTCTTCAACTTCAGGGATACGCTTTTAGCTGATCCTTCCATGAACGAATATCTGCTGGTCAAGCTCAAGACTGTGTGTGCCACTCAAGCTTCTTCCTTGGATAAAGATCCTACTGTGTTCCTGGACCAAAATACATCCTTTCTGATGGACAACCAATACTACAATCAAATTCTTCAACACAGAGGAATACTACAGATTGACCAAGAACTTGGGTTTGATCCCTCTACAGCCGGCACTGTATCCCTTTTTGCATATGATGGCAATGGATTTATGGAGAAGTTTGCTGATGCCGTGGTGAAGATGGGAACAGTGGGAGTTCTTGTGGAGAACGAAGGTGAAATTAGAAAGAACTGCAGGGTTTTCAACACCAAGCACTAGCAGGGATATACTGAATATCCCCTTGTAGGAAGAAGAAACCCAAGTTCCTCTGATAGCCCAGCAATTTATCTGTATCTTTCACTCTTTGATCTGAGTGTGATAACTGAGGAAGTAGTGCAGAACATCACTATGGCATCTAAATTTGAGTCCATGTTTTGTTTATGGGATTTACTTTTGTGGAAAAATTTCCTTTGACAAAACATTGCAACATTAGAACCCAAATGAGTTTAAGATATCCAGATTAGAGATAAACTAAGCACATTATTTATCCAAACTAGATTCAGACTGAAAATAACCAAAGTTTCGCTTGTTCTACAGGTCCTAGAAGAAGTGGGTGGTAGAACATGTTCATACGATAAGAAGGTGAAATAAGATTCCCGGAACTAATTATCCTACAGGGAGTTGACAACTTAAGGGCAATATCCTTTAAATGCCAAATCAGGTAAATGCAACTCTAGGTTCTAACATGAACTGAACCAGCCGTGGATCTGTGAGTAACCAGAACCAATCAACTGACCCAGAACTGTAAAGGAAACCAGGGACTCTCGGTTCAGTTACGGTTCAAAATTTTTGAAAATCGACCCAAAACCGGAACCAAAGCTGACAGTTTTAAACCACCTCTTACTAAAGAATATATACACATATATGTATTTTAACATCGAATATCACAAGTTGAGCGACAGTATCTTACCCTTGAACTAGGTGGAGAGTTCAACTCCCATGGAGGAAGCAATGCCCTATTTCTTTCAATTTTTTTTAACCGGTTTCAGAGAAGTTCCGAAACTGTAACCTAAACCGTCTTGAAACCGATGTTTCCCCAACAGGAAACGCCTACCTGAATATATATGCACAGTCAGGGTTCGACTCGGGTGAGCTTTAAGGCGTACGCCTCATGGTATACTCATAGATTTACTAGTTCGAACTGGAAGGCTGCCATTTCTGATCTCGCTTCAGCATATAAAAGTCCAGTGCAAGGGTCGTGTGAGCTTTACGAGCTACTCCAAATAAATAGGAAGCAAGATATATCCAATATGGTGTAAAAACGGACCGCTTTGTGTACATCACTGACCAAAATTTGTTGGATAAGCCTAGCAAAAAATTGCCATTAATTTTCTCGAGTTAAATGCTTATACCTCAGAGGATCAGGCACAACGGCGACAGTGAATCCATGTAACCAACCCACTAAGTGTGAGAAGGGCTTGGTTTTGCTTTTGATTTTGGCAGCCGAGAAAGAAAAGTTTTGCTGTCCTCTTGAATTGCAGATCCTTTAGGCCGATACACACAAACCCCTATCATGGAGAACAATTATGAAAAGCTTTGCTTCTCCCTTTGGCTTTCGGAAGTGAGCGAGCTCCACACCAAGTAGTACATTCCCCTAGTCTTATTTATCCTCATAGTGTTTCTTTCGAGTGTGTCCGGTAGATTCAAAATGACTGAAGACGATTTCATCAGGTCTTGCAGAGAGTACACGAAAAGGAGAACTTTCATGGGGTGATTCAATTGCAGTCAATTACGAGTAACATACATAGAGTGATATTGATTAGAAAGGAAGCAGGTTTATTCCTTGGCAAAAACAAGAACAATAAAGTTTCCATTGTCTCAAGTTTCAGATCCTACACGTGAAGAGAAAGCTGATCTATTTCTCATAATACAAAATTTCACCTGCCCATTTGATGAATGGCTTCAGATATTTTCACCAGCACAAAGTGCAAAAGAAGCTAAACAATCTCACGAACTCTAAATGAAATAGGACGGGTAGGAAGAGACCAAGGCCTGGAAACATTCTATAAGATGTCTTCACAAAAATGATTTGTAAGGTGAAGTATCAATACTGACGGTCAGCCAATCCCATGTCCCTTAGCTCCCAAAGAGGCAGGTCCTCCTGATCGATATCGTCCCTGATTGCTCCTTGGATTGGTCTAATAACAAAGAAATACTGAACGTTCCAAAATAATCAGAAACATTTATCCACCTATCCATCAGTCTGTCATACTTGCGTAATTACACAAGAATAATTACCTGAAAAGCCAGGATGAGAGGTATCCAGAGCTTTCCTCTCTCGTTTGGGTTGGGCCCCTCTATCAGTTTCTTATCAACCACGATTGATTTGCTTCCGTTTGAAATGACACGAACAACTTCTTCAATTAAGGTTGGAATCCATACAGTACCATTAGGAAGAATCTGTGGAACCAGAATTACTCAAACAAAAGGAATAAAGAAAGGAGGCTGAAGAAAGATACAACAACCAGAAAACAGACTACCTTTTCACCAAATTCATTAGTATCACATCTCCCACTATTCTCAACCAAAACGACTGGAATGGGATGATTCTACAAAAGAGAAAAAAATCAGAACAGTTGACAAGTTGGCTAATCATTTATCATAAAATGCTTAAAAGTTGGTCAGAGAATTAATTGGATTGCAATTTCTATAGTAAAGGATAGCGTAATAGCTAATGCACATATTTTTGGTCAAACAATTTTAAACTTTCATTAGTAAAAGAGTCCCTCGTATTCTCTTACCTCCCAAACAAGGACGCAAACATGTGTATATAGGCTGCAAATATATATTATCTATTATATGTAAACATTTTTTTATTGTAAACTACTAAATGATACTGTATGTAACAAGTTTCAAAGGCAACGGATTTACAAGAAGAGACTGTCATTTAAGTAGTGTGATACGGAGGAAGCACTTATCTGCAATGTGCTACATGCCTACTTGAATTAAAGTATGGGACTGTGAGGAAAACACTCACCTGAAAATCTTGTTTTCTTATTCGAGCTCCCAATCTGACAATCTTTAGAACAGCCTCTGATCGCTTTGTTAGAAATTCATCATAACTCAATCCATCTGGTGGTGAAAGCTTTGCATGAGTGAGAACAACTAAACCTCTCCGCCATAAGTCGATCCCAAAGGTTTGCGTTATGGCTTTTACAACCTTGTCTGTCCAGGTTATCTACCCTGTAGCTATCTAATCGATCCACATACAGTAGAACATCTATAGTTTTATTCAAAAGAAACCTGTGAATCCAATAAAGAATATCAACTGAAAACATCCAAGGCATCTTGCAATGAACTACAAAGAGGAAAACTGCTCCAACATGATAGTACAAACTATAAATTCAAAATTCGTTTGATATAATTCAGAAGATATTCATTTCAAAGGCTTAAAATTTGACCGTTTTATGATATCCATAGCGTGCTCATTAACATATCCCCCTTCAATCAGCCCTGGTGTGTCGATGATGTTCAACGTAAATCCTGCCCTTCTACGAGAACATATGACTGGCCGCATTGCCTCTGCCTACTCCACAGATAAATTGAAAAGATTATAATAAAAGGAATATTGGATAATATGTACAATGTGCAAAGGTTGAAAACACCACACAGAGTTAGTCTCAGGATTGCAATTTTCAGACCTGGAAGGCACTGACTGTAGCAACCCTCTCTCCTAATATAGAGTTCACAGTTGAAGATTTACCCACACCACCTTTTCCCATCACAAGAATCGTCAACGTACTTACATTCTGTTGTCAAATCACCAAAAAACGCAAAATGAATCAACTTGCTATAACAAAAGCAAAACAGAGATACGGAAATGTTGAATTTCATTTGGTAGCGCAAGAGATGAAGGATAATCGCACTTCTTGCTTCAACTTTCCTAGTAGTCCTAGTAGCTTTTCCTGAGTTGCAGCTGGGAACTGCTGAATGCCCGTCCACTCACGAATCAATTGAGACGCCATTCAACACGCAAGGAAAAGATGAATCCCCAAGAAAATGTATCTACGACCAAAGAAAGAAAAGGTACAAGCATTACAATTTACATAAAGGAGGGAAATTCTGAAACTTTTACGCTTAATTATTTCAGAAACCGGTTATTTCCTATACCAAGCTAAACTCCGACGACCAACAAACGTCATAACCCACCAGTTCGAACGACCCTTTACTATTGAACACACACACACACACACAGAGTATTGAAACTTAAGGTTTTCTTACCAGAAAAGTCGCGGAGCTTAGGGCTGCGTGGAGATAGGAAAAGAACCAGTGCCCGTTCTCCCTCGCTGGAGGAAATCCTATATTTGACAATGTCGGTTTTCATCCCTAAAGATTTGTTTCCCCGTATGAAGAACAATTTCAAAATGTAGTCCGATATTATGCAGACATTATTAAACTTTATGCTCTTGTCCAAAATACACCTTTTAGCACAAAGAGCAACAGCTCAGCCCGCTAGAGAGTCCTCTCACGAGTTAAAGGTCATGAGTTCGATATCATGCATGGGCTACTGCCTCTCCATTGTACCAAAAAAGAAAAAGAAAAAGAAACACACACACATTTTAATGTGTTGCAATATGAAAAGCAGCTCTTAATCAATAAACAATTACAAGAACATGTGTCTCCATATCTTCCTCTCTAAAGAGGTTTGCCAAATTTTTACCTTATGCCAACTTGTGTTTTATGCAGCAATGCTTGTGCCATTTTACTGAATCTCCACCTTCGCCAACAGAAATTACACACACATCAGTATGATGTAGGGGTGTCAACATGCTAGTTTTGAGCTAAACCTAGCCTACCCCATATGAAAAAGGTGTTCGAAGCTATCTTTGCCATACCCACAATCTTATCATGAGTTCATAATAACAACTAAGCCTCTTTTTGATATATATAGGGTTGGCTACATGGATTCGTTGGTTCCATGAGCTCGATCATGTGTCATGTTAGCATACGAGTAGTTAACTCAATATAAGTTAAATTAATTTTTATTTTTTTCTAATATTTTTGTGGTCTTATTCTTTTTCTTTTAACATTTTTACAATATAATTTCTCATACCTTTTAATTGGAGCTTTTTTCGATCATCCTTTAATGTGTTTAAATTATTTTTAACAATTTTTTATTTTAGTATTTATTAGTGTCACTTTCAATTTGTTTTCAATAACTTGACTATATATACAACCTTTTCTTATATAACTATTCATCCGTCTACACATCTTCATTTTTGTCACGAACATCTTGTATATATATTATTGATTAATGGCCTACCACTCAAAACCAAAAAATATAGCGGTCTAATTGCTAATTGTTGCTCTATAATATTTACATGGTATCTTTTTGAAATATAAAATATATGATACACTTCTCTATTTTAACCAACCGACATTAACTCAAATTATTAACAAGAGTAAGACTTACTCAATTATATTATATGCAATTCAACCCAAGATCCATTTCGGATCCACAATCTTCTCACTTTGTTTTGGGTTTGTTTTTACTCATGCCAGATGCAATAGGGACTAGATTCAGAGTTTGGCACTAGCTTCTTTAAAAGGAAGTGGGTGCTGGACATACATGGAACCTAAATTCAAACTCGGTCATACTCGATGATGCATAGCATTAACATAACTCAAAACCATAGCCTGGCTTTCTCCCACAGTTACCGGGTCGATTACATGAATTGTTTGTCGCATTAAGATCATATTCTATTGTTTCTCTTTAATGTTTTTGAGACATTTTAAATAATTTTCTGGTATCAAGAGTCGGATATAAATAGTGGGTCGGCGTGGGACAGTGCAACGTAGAAATCTGAGAAATGGAGCGAGATTGGTATCTTATGAGGAGGGTGGTGGTGGTGGTATGGGTGTGGATTTGCTGGGCATGGGCTTGCGGATGGGGTCTCCGGTTCTCGGAGGGAGGGGAATTCAAGATTCTGCAGGTGGCAGACGTGCACTACGCCGATGTTCGCCGCACTCCCTGCCTCAACATCCTTCTGGATCTGGTTGACACCTGCTCCGATTTCAACACCACTGCCTCCCTCCTCCGTATGATTCAATCCGAGAACCCTGACCTCATCGTCTTCACAGGTCTCTCTCTCCACTTTGTTGAGGTCTGAGGTTATCGGGTTTGAGTAATACCTGCCGAGTCTTCTTTGTAGAAAGTCTAAACAGAAATAAGTTTGTTTTGTGTAAGTTGGTGGCCACTGGCCCCAATAAAAACAATCATCAAATGACGAGGAATAAAGTTATCTTCTAAGATTTGATGAGTTGCCTTTCTATAAAATATAAGATTTATGAAAAATTGTTTTGCTTTATAAAAAAGTTACAAGTATTTCTTGGATGAACATGAAATGACTTTAACATAAAGCCCAAAAAGAAAAACTTAAAGAAGAAAATGCTAAGTATATATACGATGCAATCTTATATTAGTCCCTACCTTAGTAAAGAAAGGGCAGTTAGGTTTGCCCTTAACAAAGTCACTGTGGGAGAGCATACTAGGATAATTTTTTCTAGTCTATTTGATGTTGATCATGGTTTGTTTAAACTTAGTGTATATGAAAATAAAAGTTTTTATTCTGCTTATATTGATGGTGTTTATGTGAATGAATAACATAAACGCTTGGGTCATATAAGTTTTAAAAAATTGATAAAGTTAACAAACTTTAACTTATTGCCTAACTTTCGTGAAAAATACTTTTAATAAGTGTTAGGTTTGTATAAAAGGAAAAATGACTAAAAAATTATTTCACAAAAAAATAATTAGGACAACAATCCTATTAGAAATTATTTATACTAATTTATGTGGACCCTTCTCATCAAGAAAAAGTATATTTCATAACCTTTATCAATGATTATTTGAGATATACATATACATATACATATATATATACATATATACTTGCATATAAGTTTGAGATATTTGAAATATTCAAATAATATAAGCATGAAGTTGAAAAACAATTAAGGAAGACAATCAAAGTCTTAAGGTTAGACCGAAATATTTATTGGAAAAACTAGACAGTCAAACCTGGGTCATCTCAAGGGAGAAGCAATAAATATAATCATATTTTTACTAAATAGAGTTCCTTTTAAGGTTGTATTCTCTACAATATATTAGATATGGTTTGAAAAAAATTAAACCTAGGTCATCTTAGGAGGTGGGATCTGTCGTACATGTTAAGATCCTTTATCAGTATAGGGATAAACTAGACAATATGTCCTTGAGATGTGTATTTATTAGATATTCAAAAGTTTTTAAAGGATATTGGTTTTATCATAAGGACCATGGATTAATAGAAAGCAGATATGCTGAATTCAGGATACTAAGAATGATATCTTTGAGAATGATGATGAGTGTATTGATGATCTAGTTGATTTAGATGCATCATCATTGGAACTCATAGATAATGATTATCCTTCTTAACAAACTGAGACTTTAAGTGGATATAAAAGACTTAGGGCTATTCCATTCTACTTAAAAGATTATAATACTTAACTTGTAGAGGAAGTATGCAATTCAATATATTTAGATGAGCTGACTGATAACTTGACATATCAACGAGCTATTGACTCATCTGAATATTTAGACTCGGAAAAGGCCATGGATGAGGAAATTAAATTCTTAAAAAAATCAAGTCCCAAAATTGACTGATTTACCAAAAGAAAGGAAAGTCATAAGCTGTAAATTGGTTCTAAAAAAAAATATAAAGTTGATGGGTTTATAAAAAAGTTTAAGGCGAAGTTTGTTGCAAAGAAATCTTCACAAAAGGAGGGGATAGATTATGTCGAGACATATTCTCCTCTTAAAAAATTTGCATCTGAAAGGATAATCCTGGTAATATAAGCATATTATGATTTGGATTTACATGAGTTAGATGTAAAAATAACTTTTCTAACTGAAGATTTTAAGAAATCATATATATGCAACAGGTAGAAGGGTATGTTGTAAATGGCCAGAAAGATAAAGTAAACATGTTAAAAAATCTCTAAATAGTCACTTCGTCAATGGTATTTGACTTTTTAAAGTACTATTCTAGAACTTGGGTTTATGGCTAATGAACTTGATCACTATATATATATTTGGAATAGTGGGAGCCATTTTATCATACTATCTTTATACGTAGATGACATATTGTTGATTGGGAATGACATTAAGATGATTGTCAAAACAAAGTTATGGTTAAACTCAAAGTTCGAAATAAAGAATATGGGAGAGACATCTAATATTCTGGGTATAAAGATTTCTTTTGATAAACATAATCTTGTGTGTTTAAGTCAAGAGATATATATTGATTATATCCTTAAGAAGTTTAAAATAGGTGAGTGCAAGCCTGCATCTGCACAAGCTCTGGGTAAGGTTGATTGTCCTAGCAAGGGAAAATCAAGCCTAATATTCTTTATTCACAAGTTGTGGGTAGTTTGATGTATGCTATGTAGAAGGCTTGATATCAGTTTTACTATGAATCTTGTGAGTAGATATTAAAGTGATCCTGGTTGACAATATTGGATAGTCGTAAAAAGAATTCTAATATATTTTAAAGTAACAAAAGACTTGAAACTTTGCTTTCAAGTAGATGAACTGAAAATAGTGAGATACCTAAATGCTGACTTTGAAGGGAGCAAAAATAACAAGTCAATCTCCAATCAAATATTCTTATTTTGGGGTGGTGGTGTTTCTTGCGCTTGCAAAAAACAGGGTTATGTAGCGTTGCATACACAAGAAACTAAGTATGTTGCTTGCAGTATGACTACTATGAGTGACGTTTGGATAAATTGCTTCATACGTGATTTGAAGCTGATAGTATTGGCAGGAATAGTTTACGAAACAAATCATAAAAACCAGAACAAACCTCACCATTCCTCTATCCGTGTTCTCTACTTTCATTGGTTAATACGAGACTAGGTGATCCCCTTTCTAACATTCCGGTACATCTTATACAAGTTACACAATTAGGTATAGTGAAACTTACCCTTTTTACTATTTGCACAACCCTTTTACTGTTTACACCCTCTTTTTTTTTCAAAAATACCAAAATTACCTCTCATATAAATTCTCACCGTCATTTCAGCAATTATTTCTCTTCTCTCACCCAATTCGAGCAAGTTCTTTATCCATATCTCTTGCTTTGCCGATAGATGTTTTATTTTGCATAATTGTTCGTGGTTAAATATACATATTCTTATGAATTTCTTTAAAAAAAGGAAAAATAATCAAACAAAAAAGTGAAACAAAAGTGAAATTAATAACAAAAGAAGAACAACCATAAAAATGAGTTTACCTTTATCTACTGTGTCAATCTTTTCATGACATGGTGATCATCTGCAGAAAAGAGTTGCAAGAGATTAGGACATTTTAGCTTTAAAACTTTTGAAGTATGATTCTAATTAGGTCACAATGGATATGAGTTGGATCTCCGCGAGAGGATTCCATAATTTCACTGAAAAGGTTCCCCAAGGCCCTTTTATGATTTCTCTTGGTTGAAGGTGTTGACATGCTGATCTAGTCAAGCAATCCCACCAAGCATCTGTCACATCCATCTAATCGCACCATTGTCATATGTCCATGTTTGGGTGTTCTGAGTGAAATTCCGCAGCAGCGTAAGAGCGCCATAGATATGAAGAGGATTTTAATTTTGTGGATCCCCTCCAAGGAAAACTTGTCTAGGTTGAACCATTATTATCTTCAAATATGGTTTCACCCACCTAAACCCATCTCTCTCTCTCTCTCTCTCATGTGGTTCATTTCACCTGCAGGACAACGCAGAAAGAAAATAACTTCGCGCAAAGTAGTTTGATGTTCCAAGCTTTACATAGATTCAAGTTCGAAGCTGTTGACATCGACTGACTGAAATAGAAAGCTCCTAATCTTGTTGCAAGGTTTTTGATGTTGTTGACCTGTTTAGAAGCCGCTGCAAGAAAACCATATCAAACTACATGCCTCTATTTACATGATATCTTAAGAAGATTGGGGTATGAAATGAATCATAAGAGTAGCGTACATAGTAAATCAGATGCAGCGGGTTAGATCAAGAATTGTTCAATCTGAAACGAGATGAGTCACAAGCTTGGCTTGTTAAGCTCGCCTGTCAAAATACGTGAGCTGCAAGTTGAGCTTGCAACTACCGAGTTGTACAGTACGTTGACCTTAACTTTACTTTGGGTACAGTTTGCAATGCAGTTTTCTCTCTTCCAAAGCAGATAAAAATAACGCACGCAGAGCATCAGCTCATCTGGCAGGGCTCTCTGACTCCCCATCGCAGGTGGTGCGTTTGATTTCTCGGGCGTGCAAGAGTGGTGTGTGTTTTATGCTTCAGTCTCAAAAAAACACAGCATACCAAAATAGAGAAACCAGATTCCTATCAAGCAGAACCAGATTCAGATCTAAAGAGACTTTTAGTTAAGACATCAGATAAAGTGGATTACGAAGCAAGTTTCGATCACAAATCCAGATCAACCCAAAATAAAAAAATTACCACTTTGAAATACGGATTTTACTAAAAAAGTACTTTTCAAGATCATATTATTAATTCAATTCAGAAATGTAAGGTAGATCCATTTCAAATGTGGACTTAGAATTGTTCATCCAATAAACAAGCAGATTTAATTCAAGGTGGAGATGTGGAATAAATACAGATTTGAAAAACCTAACATGATTAAAAGATTAGACGAACTCTAACACTCACTTGATCTCCTTGAGTCTTATTTCTGTCTCTTTGAAAATTATGTTAATTTTTCAAGGGATCATGCTCTCAAGCCTATAATTTGTTGTTAAGTTACATATGGTGATGGGACAAGTTGCAGGACGCTTAAAATGAAACGGAGATATGCACTCAAAAGGAGTGGTGGATCTACATTGAGCCCAAGTGGGGTGGGGTATTTGCTTCATCCAAAATTTCGAAAATCAATTTAAAGTAAGTCTGTAGCTCATGATGGGATCCATGGGCTATAATACACAGTTCACCTCTTAGAAACAGTTCAAATGGCTATTCGCCCCACCCCAAAAGAGTTTCTAGATCCACCACTGTTGTTGGACACTTGAAAAGTTGGCTAGACAAAGATATGGTAAAAACGTGTGAGAAATTAGTTTCATGTTCTTTGTTTTTGGAAACTATGGCGACCATAAGAAATCCCACCGCTTATCCTTGGGCTTACAGCACCACAGCAGCAGGTTGCTGCGACTGTTGATCCCCAATACTGCACACAGGTTTGGACCTTGGCAACAAATAAGAGATCGTTGATTTGGATGCGTTTGGGGAATTCAGGACGTCACTACTCTGCTTTACAGTGGCAGGATAAGGCTACATGCATAATTTGAACTCAGAAATTTTTGACGATGGACAATTTAAACTTGTTTTGCTAGACCCCAACGCCATGCCACTTCTCTCCATTGAAGTTCCAATTGATGTCAAGTCTACACGGCTCCTGTAAACAACAATGGAGAACCACGTAGTACAACAAACTCACCTAAATCCCCTAGACGACCTTCATGGAAGTGTCTTCTTCCATGTGTGTATATGCGCGCACGTGTGTGTGTGTGTGGATCCACAATGACCATACTTAAAGAGTCATACTTGAGTTGATTAAAACTGGAAGAGATATCTGAATCAAAGAACTCGTTGGGTGCAAAAGCAATCCGTTGGCATCCTCAGTGAGGCTAAACACATTCAGTAGGACACCGAATTCGGCTGTGTTGAACATTTTTTGTTTTTTCCTAGTTCTTCCGCCTGGGCCCAATGACCATAAAACCGTGGGTAACATCCTCAGAACCAAATGAATTTTTGACGTTGTTGAACCAGAGTCCCTCCATTCCGATTGGGTTAACCTCATGATCCACTGCGTTCCCTCCCCACCGTTCAACTTCGACTAAACTTGGCTTTCTCCAAGTCTTCATTGATCATACCAGAAAGCTCTCGAGCTCTCCTAGAAATGCCCCCTTCATTCTTTGGGAAGTTATGGTCGTGTGTCTGGAATCTGTGAATCATCCGAATCCGGAGTTTAAGTCACCAGTCCAATGACTTGAGTCTGCGTTAGGCATCTACGGGAACACACACTTAATAGCATCATCAATGCTTATGTGCCAATCTGACCGTTGGCTACTGCCCACATGACTCTTGAACTCACATTCACAAGATAATATGGCCCCATAAAAACCTGCAATAACGATAGAAAAAAGAAATTGAAAATGAACAGACTGGCATATTCAATAACCACCGTAGAACGAGATTTGCCATCAGAAATTCAGAAATGAGAGCACGAAGAGCAATAGCTCACTCGGTTAGGGGGTAGAGTCACAACACCCAAATAAAAAAGAAGTTTAAAAATGAGAACTATAAAAGATACCAAAATGAAGTCCATGGCACACTATAATAGTTTATGAAATTCACAGAATTGGTCGTCATAAAAGAGTTGCATCATACAATAGTACATCCACTTTGAAAGAAAACACCCAACCGGCACTTCTCAACAGTTGCAGATTACACCCGAACTTATACAAAAAGCAAAGACGATGATTGATTGATTGGTTGGTGGAAAAGAAACAAGTTCACAATCGTACAATTTACATTCATTCTCTTTAAATGAAGGCTCGAAATAACACCTACCACCAAAAGTCAATGATGGGCAGAGAAGTTTTCTGTGAATGAGCGTGCCTCCAAAAACAGTTCAACCACCAGTCTTCGCCGATTTCAGACACACCAACGCCAGTACCCTATCCCTGCAAAAAAACAAAAGAAAAACCTTCAGATTCGCAGTAAAACAACGGTAGAAGAACGAAAATCAAAGGAAATATCATGATATAAATGTTCAACTCTTCTGCCTGTCTGGTACACGTCTGAAACTCCTGCAAAATAATATGCGACTTCAGAAAACAATATTTCATGATCGACAACGGTCTAGAAAACAAGCAATCAACCCAAAATTCTCTAATTTCTCAGAGAAGGGAAGGCAAAAACACTACCAGCTTACCAAATATTCAGGCTTCACCTGCTTTGTCTGCAACCCTTTCAGTTCAATCGGAGGCGACACAAAGGTACACAGAAATTACTAACCGCATACAAGCAATCAACTAAACCGGAGAACATCAATCAAACAATTATTATGAAGAACCATGAACTAAAAAATAGAATTACTCAATATCCAGAGCAAGTGAAGCCTGAAGCCTTCCTCGATAGAATAAAAGTTGCTTATTCCCAAGATTATGGATTGTCAAGAGTTACAACAGCTAGTGATTCAGCATAAGTTAAAAGATTAAGTAACAGATTGTCTCTCCTACTAGCACATATGTAACAACAACTCCGCCACCTTAACAAGAGGCACCTTAAGTTCATGTCCACCATACCCAAAAGCTCAAACCCCACAAAAGGGAAAAACTAGTATCAGACAGACTAACTCAGATCCATCCCATCTCCATTTTGGCTGCAAATTGGAGCAACCGCAGAGAACGACCTCTCAAAAGGTGAAGGATGCAGGCGCACATCACGCCTGCGCTTAAAATAACAGACGTCAGAATTCTCTGCTTCGAGCTTCCTCCGGACTCCCCTGACAGCCTGTTCTTCTGCTGGTGTAAGAGGGAAAATCTGGCCACTCACTCTGCAAAGAGAACTATGGTTGTCATACAAAATTCTCTGGTTACAGTTTTTATCACAGATATGGGTAATCCCTGTTAGTTTGCACCGATAAACGTTCCCACACACGCGCTCATTTTGACAGTGCCTATCACACTTGTGACTCTGTCGACCGTCTTCACGGTTGAGAATACTCGACAGAAAAATAACATTGGTTGGCTCGGCAACCATTTTTCCAAATACTTCCATCTCAGCAGCCTTCGTTTTCGTAAACACCGTTAGGTATCAAAGGCCCTTTTCTGCACGTCAAAATAGAGACAGCACAAAGTCAAATACCAGCAACGTTCTCTGATACTGAAACAGATGGAAGCCACTTCACTGGAGACATAATCTGCTTGAGAACTCTAGTCTAACATTCAAGTTACAAACATGGAAGGAAGGAACATCAAGGACACGGGAAGATGCACGCGGGATTCAGCCCTTAATGGGATATCCTGTAACATAATCCATTGCTGCACAAAAAGGATCACGCACAAAGCAGCCTCTTCCTCACCTTCGCCGACGCATTATTTCCATCATATCCAACAAAATGCGGAAACTGAAGGGCATATAAATGACCTCTAGAAACGAAATTTCAGCTTTACAACAACAAGAATGCAGAAGAATAAGAGAGTCGCCTTCCGAGAGTGAAGCCCAACCAAGAGCGAACAAAAAACGAAGCAAAGAAAGCTCACCAGATCCATAAGAAAACGTAGTGAATTAACATACAAGATGCTATCTACACAAAGCAGCTACAAGTAACATAACTCACAGCCAGAAAGATAAACTTTGGAAGCCAACCCAAAGCTCCAGCAAAATAAACGAGTTAAACCCCAGAGAGGCAAAATCAGGAAAGCGGAAGCTTGAACATTAGATCTAAACCTTAAGACGTAATCAATCCACAGAAAAAGCAAAAAGAAATTCCCCAAGAAAAGGGGAAAAGGAGGAAGCCTAGACAAAAAGAACAAAATCGGATGTGTATGCATGTGTGTGAGAGAGCTTACACTCTCCTCCGGCAATCGATCGGAAACGTATCTTCGAAGATGAGGACAAGCGAGCTCCGTCCCCCGGGGAAGAATATAAACCCTAGCGGGAAGCGAAGAAGAAAAAGGGAAGAAGGAGAATCTAACAGAACCTCCGCGTCAACTGCTTCGCGCCGATCCGATTGAAGGGCCTAAAGCAAAGGCGATCGCATATTTATAGGCCAGAACTCAACCGGATGACGAGGCGAACACGGCAATGAAATGAAATGAAATTCCTCCCACATTCATTCCAAATTACACCCACATTTCCACATCCCCTTTTTCTATGCCCGTTTGGCCAATTGCTAAAATCCGGTTCATCAACGTATCGTATCGGTTTGTGACCGATTCGACATTCCTTGATATAGAATTCATTCCAAGCGTGTTGTTGACTTGATCAAAACATAGCCAAGTGAGTCTAACCAAATGCCTTGTTAGACTTCCGTTTTTGAACTTGCCTTGTGGCTTGAAGCTCACCTAGCTCGCCAGGCCATGCATGTGTCGGTGGCTCTTTTAGTCCGTTTACGACGTTCTAAGCGCAAAATCATCATCTAAAATCAGTTGGTTTGTTCTCAATCGCTAGATTAGTAGTTCTTAACATGTTGAAAGTGTTGCACAAACGACCAAGACGCTAGAGAGTTATGTGGCCGGCTGGTTCGGTTTCTCAAGCCAGATTGGGTGTGGAAGAACCGGCGAATCGGTTTGACCCACGGGAAAACGATGGGCGAATCGGTAGTTGTACACGGGGGCCCACAGGCCGTAGAGAAAAAGGTCGCACGTGCCACGTAATGACGAAGAGTGAAAAGGTCAAAAGGATGGATTCGTCCTCCTGTCACTGGTCGTCCTGTAATCAACACGACACAAACCGTTGGGAAAATGGGTTCGGGTCTAGGACCTAGGAACCATTGATCCGTTTAAATTTGCAGGGCAGGTCTCTGTCAGGGTCGGCAACGGTGAAGAGCAAACAACTATCATCGCCTTTCACGTCCGTTTGTGTTCCAGGCTGGACGACGGAGTTCCTGACGCAAACAGTTAGCTTCCAGCAGAACGAGTCTGGCTCTAAATATGGATCTAGCTAGTGTACTTGGATTCGGGTCTAACTGGAGTCTCTAAATAACCAGTCACAGATCCACTGAAACCGAAACCGATGGTTTTCCTTTGGAAAGTCTAAAAATGGCTCGGTAAAACAAGGATGCAGCTAAGGTTCTTAAGAGATGCCAAACATCGTTCTTGACAAGGCCAGCCTCATTGCTCGAAAAGTCCAAACTGGACTCAAGTATACGAATCCAATAACATGCTCCAATTGGCTGATCTTGTCGGTTCCTGATCATGATGTGGATCGCTTGTTTTCATTCACTGGACCTGGATTTAAGTATCCAAATCCAATACCATGTTCCAACATGGCCGTATGTACTTCTGTGAAAAATTTATTGGAATTTAATATAAGTGGAAGGTGACGAATGTCTGAGCTTCATAAAATAAAGCAAACTTAGTTAACAATTAGATTACGGGCTTCATTATAAGAAAGATCGTGGAAAACACTTATTAATTACTCCACCTAACCCATCCTTTTCTAAAACGAAGACCATTTCCACCACCTTATTTAAATGAAACTCTCATATTTAAATTATAGTGTGGAGAAAGAATTGGATTCGGATCACAAATGGGTTTTACCAAATGTGACTAATTGGATATGACAATCGGAGTCGGAGTCGGCTCACATACAGATACGACACGGTGAACCAGTTTGAGAGAAAATAATCCAATGTTTTTGTAGATATTCTATGTGAAAATGATATATTTGTAATAAGAAAACTTTGCCTCGAAGTAGACATGACCAGTTCGGAAAATGCAAGTTGGCTCAAACCAGAACCAGACCAGCTCTAGAACCAGCTGGAACTAGAAGTGCTTGAATTAGACTCAAAACCATAACCGTAACTGAAAACCATCCAATTTGGTTATGGTTTGATATTTTCAAAAACCACACCGAAACCAGATCCAAAACCAATAAAAAAAACTGGCAGTTCTGAAGCACCTCGGCCCGGAACTGACCGGGCCCCTTCTGGGTCTCCTCCCCCTCCCCCTTTTCAGAATCAGCCTCTGCATCATGAAGTTGGCAATTTTCTATCATTATCATTATATATATATATATATATATATATATATATATATATATATATATATATATATATATATATATATATATATATATATAATATTTTATTTTTTAAGTTTACACAAATAAAATTTTGTTTATTGGTTTCAAGGTTTTGGATTCAAATCAGAACCAATGGTTCTCAATTCTGAAACTGAAATCGACTCTTGACCGGTTTGGTTATGGTTCAAGGTTTCAACAAAACCCAAACCGGACATATCTATGTCGAGACGTCTTATCTATTTTGTTTATGTGAAAGTGATCTATTTATTTATTTATTTATTTATCTTTTGTAGATATTCTATGGATGAAGCCCTGTCAACGCCATTGGGATGAGAGAGACGTATTGGAGTCTTGAGGTGAATACTGTTGGAAACCGTTATTTATATCGAGAAAGAAAAGATTCAGGGAATCCGTTGAGTCGATAAATTTCGAAAATAAATGATTGAGAAAATAAGATAAACTGTAAAAAGTAGCTGGTCCTTCGAAAAAAGCATAAGGGGGATTTAATTTGAAGAAAATTGCTTTTTACCACTTCGATTTGGATCGGTTGATTGGGGGCGATTTGATGACATTGCTCGAGACTGAGAATATTAGGATTTTGGATCGGATAACAACTCAAAGTTATGATTTGGTTGGGGTTCATGCAACGTAGACGCCTAATAGATACTGGATCTGAATCCTGGACTGGTAGAGTGAGCTTAGATCAACTCGGGGACCTCCTTCTCCATGAAAGAGATGCTAATTATGTTATAGTGATTTCTCAAATGACATAAGCTCTACCAATTAAAGTTGAAGCATATAATTAATAAAGGTTGGTTAAAATGGAGAAGTGTATTAGGTATTCTATCTGAAAAAAAATATTATTAAAATTGAAAGGTAGTAATTAGACCCACTATGTTTTATGATTTTGAGTGTTTGCTAGTTAATCATGAGTACAAAGATGTCCATAATAGAAATGAAGATAATCTGGTGGATGAATATATATATACATATATATATATATATATACATATATATATATACATACATATATATATACATACATACATATATATATATATATATATATATATACATATATATATATATATATATATATATATATATATATATATATATATATATATATATATATATGGAAAGACCGTATAAATAATGAAGTTATTAAAAAGAAATTAGGAGTGTTGATAAAATGAGAGAAAATCATTTAAAATGGTTTAGATATGTATACAAATGATCAAAGGAAGTTCCGATAAGAAAGTATGAGAAACTAGATTGTAAAAATGTAAAAAAATAAGAGGAAGATCACAAAAAGTGTTTGAAAGAAACAATAAAGAATGGTCTAACTTATGTTGAGTTAAACATTAGTGTGACATCTGATCGAGCTCTATGAGAATAAAAAATCTATGTAGCCGACCCATCATAATATGGGAAAAGACTTAGTTATTGTATATAAACCCTAGCAGGTTTCAAAATAACAAGCATCTATCAGGCTCCAAATAAGTCTCAATGAAAGTTTTTCTAAACAATGCGTCCTCTAGAAATCACATGAAAATTGATCCTTCTACTTTGAAACCTTTGGAACGAGAAATATCAAACTAAATGTCATGTTTGACAGCCTTCAAATTCCCCCATGAATCTCTCTCTGGTTGAGTAATTCCACTTGTTTCATCAATGGTTCGCCCTAAAATTAGAGCCTGCTTTTACTTGCACCTGGCTACGTGGCTCGACTCTCAAGTTGCAGGTTGTGAGTTCGATACCCGGGTATGCTTACCTCGCTTTTGCCTCCCATTGTAACAAAAGGTTCCTTCTCTACTGCAAGAATCGAATTCAATTTTAGTTACGTTTCTTTCTCATCAAAATGTATTCATATCATTGTAGATATGAAATCATGACCTAAATCATACAAAGGTACTACTACAACTAAGCTTTTTCCATACTAGATGGGTCGGCTACATGGATTCTTTGTTTCCACATAGCCCTATTATAATTTATAGAATCTATGGTAAATAAGTCCGACAAAGTTTTACGTTGGTTGTCGAAATCCTAAACCCTTATTCTTTATCTGGGTTTGGGACCAACCATGCACGCCCTTGCATGGGTAGAGTTTAAATCACAGAAAGGTACTATTTAGAAAGAAAAAATAGGAACAATTGGTTTGTTCGATTGGTTAGGCACTTATTCCCCTTAATCAAGGTCTTGAGTTCGAGTCTTGTGAATGGAGAAAACCAGTGGTGGGAGAAGTGGCTGAACTATATTGATCCCAGGTGAAATTTTGAAAATCAATTTAAAGCCTATTGCCGACGGCAGATCCATAGGCTTTAAGACAATTCACACCACCCTAAACCATTGAGGGCCTATTCACCCCACCTAAAAAGAGTTTGTAGATCCACCACTCGGTGGGAGAGCTTTAACCCCATAGCTAACCTGGCTCGAAACGGATTAGTCGCGGTCATTTTGGGCTTCCAGATACAGAGTCGAGATTTTCTAATTCTTTCTCTAAGTATGCTCTGATTTTTTGCAGCTAATGAAGCTATAAGCCTTCTACCCAGTCACAGTTAATCATTATTAGAGGTGCAACGTTAAGTGTCTAGCGGGTTATTTAGTTGACTCGAGTATCATGTTAACAAATGTTTTTTCTTTGCTCATATAAAAATTGTTATTAAAAAATATAAACCTTCTAATAAATTAGCAGTGGCATCAACAAAGGATAAAATGAGAGAATATTGTTTAAGATATGTTGTATATATAGAAAGAATATCAAAAGAAGCATGTGTAAGAACATATGAAAAACTAGATCTTAAAAGTATTAAAAGGGGTAGAAGGCGACCACAAAAGTGTTGAGAAAAAACAATAAAGAATGATCTAACTTATATTGAGTTAACTGCTAATATGACATATGATACGACTGTGTGAAAACAAAGAATTCATGTAGCCGACCCCTCTAGTATGGGAAAAGGCTTAGTTGTTGTTGTTGTATAAACCTTCCAGTAAATTATCACGGTTAAGCAGTGACGGATCTACATTGAACCAAGATGGAGCATCCACTCATGTCACAAGCTCGGCACCCAGGTTGTGCTTTCCAGTAGGGGCTCTGTCAAACCCTAATTTTGTTTTTAAATGTTAATGAATAATTCCATAAAGAAAAACCAAGCGGGTCTGGAGTCCAACACGAGAGTTTAGCTTTGTAATAAATGGATTCGACTTTGTGCAACTACCACAACGATATATTATGTGATCCAGTAAAGTCCTGGCACGCTACTTCCCAACTCGAATTGGCCAGGTCTGGCTCGAAATCTGCTCGTTTTGGATCCTGAGAACCTGACCCGAAACCTGTATGTCCCTTGTTAACCAAACAAATAAACCAAATATATTAATTTGCGTCAGGAACAATTCTTTTCAACTTACGATTATAAATAAAAAATGGATTTTAAGTAGAGGCTTATGACCTCCACTCTTTCATCCTAATGCAAGCGAAGCAATTAAAAAACCACCGAACATTGAGAAGATTCTTTGTGGCCAACTATTATTCATCCAGTTGCTTCAAGATTAAAGCTCACTGTGTTGCCATGGCGAAGATAAAGTTCATAAGTATACGATGAGCTGAACTATATATATATGTGTACATAATAACTTTTAATTTAATAATAGAAAATACCATAAAATTTGTATTTTATGTAAAATATATAATATTAAATAATTTTCTTAAAACTATATTTATAGGTTGAAGTGAGGCAAGACCGGAGGCGGGTGCGGGTAGAGTGAAAACCCACCCGTTGCCATCCCTAAATGTAATCAGGTCTCTAGAGACACAAACATAACATGGATCTGATATTAGATATCCATCATATATATTTGAGTCTGATCGGTATCTGGATATGGTTTGGGTACCTAACCCGACTAACTGGATTTCAAATGTAATTGAATATCGGATTTATCCGATACATTGATATCCATAGATACGGAAAGAAATTAATAGATGATTAAGTTGCGATAACATAATTTGTGGTGTTTCGTGATCGAAAATGAAGGAGATTTTCGAGACCACATCTTTTAGATCTAATCATAGCATTAAAGTGTATGGGTCTGGGCTAAGTGTATGGGTCTGCATTCGCATGATGTAAGTTGCGAGTTCGACTCCCCCGGTGTGCATGAAAAAAACAAAAAGAGGTTTGGGAACCATAACCTATTTTGGATTTGCTGATTTAATTTGTAGATTATGAAATGGTAACATAATCACTAATGCTTACTAGGGATTGAATTGATTGATCTTCTTGGCTTTATTTGATCTCGGCGTCATGCATGGTATCATCTAAGATGCCCTCAAGTGGAAAAGCCCGTTGGTACTGCTTGCAACGAGCAATTGACCCCACTACATATAGACTTTGCAACAACAGTCCAAATAGTTGTCTTGTGAGAATACACATGGCCGGTTCGAACTGGCCGTGAAACTAGAATAAGGAATCCTTTCGTTCCCTTTAAAGAGCCTTATGTTGATCAAGTGCGAGACAACGAAAATACAATATCCTCCGTTCATGTATAGAAACCTTATATCTTTATTTAATTAAATTAAAAAACCTCATATTCTTCGTAAAATTTGAAATTTCTTTTAATACTTATTTTGGTTTGGCAGAATAAATAATTTATGAAACAAGACGTACGCCTTTTTAGGGGAACAGTTTATCATAGAATGGCGTCATTTCTTAAAGTCAGGTCGTTATCTCCTATAGCCCACAGAATATCTGCCAAATTAGAAACCGGAACTCTTTATCTTGATTCTCCATTATTGGTGACAGCAAATCAAGGGGATGAAAATTTAACGAAATTCACCGGTGGTTCGCCGAAACGGGATCTCATTAAAAGAGAACATCTGTTTTCATGAGAAATCATTTTCATTTTATCAATATTTTTAAGGTATGTTTGAGTCGTTTTTAAAGTGTTCATACTGGTGAGCTAATGCTCTAGATAAAAAGAAAACCAGGTTTTAATGGTCACGTTGCCTTTCTTTTTTTTCAAAGGTGAGTACGCACACCCACGAAATCGAATTCCTGGTTACGTTGAGGCAATTCGAGGGCCCTACCAGGTGATCTCAGTTCTGGTCCAACATTTTGAGGAACAGCCTAGCAAATGGCATTCTTGTCATTTCAACTTCTTAACAGTCCGGATAACTATTTTAAGGTGTAAACCAAAGAATTTTGTTTAGAAGTTTCTTTTGGTGCTAAAGAAGTTATGACCCGAAGTCCATTGACCTAAGCGAAAGGTCGCGAGTTCAAAACGCGTTGGTTTGTTTGGCTTCCCGGCTGGTCATTATTACTGCTCATAACAATCATATTCTCTTTCTCTCTCTCTCTCTGAATAATTGATATCATCCTTGGCCTTGAGAAATTTCCGAAGGTTGCTTCAATTCAGAATTGTGGATCCTCCATTTCTTCACGTCGAAGCAATTACCGCCAGACTCTCAGCAATCCACCTTCTCTCCTCCATCGTTCATATATCAAAACGACAAACTTTCGTTATCCACCTCGCTTGAACTTGCACGCCACGCATCCTACTTTCGATAGGAAAACATAAAAAAATGAGGAAGTTTCCACGTCAAGTTTAGCGACTCCATTTTGCGTTTGTACCTTTCACATAATATTGTCACATCAACAATTAGATGAGCCTGCAGGTTCCCTCAATTATTGATCGGATCGTCATAATCCATATGCAAAGACCCGCCGGAAAACCAAACGGAAATACAAGATCAATACAGGGAACCAATGAAACCAACTCTATGAAAGAAGCAAAGTACAATTTCATGTACAAATCAAGAAAGTAAACTCCATATTCATTATGCAAATCGAATTGCAAGCACGTACATCAGTTCGAACAAAATTTACAAATGACTCCGCCAAAGATTAGATCTTCTTTCTCATGTAGAGAAAAAAACAACAGAGGAAGAACATCAAAGACGGGGAACAGAACAACATCATCAAAGAAGGTAGCAGAATCAGGACTGCATTTGCTTGATCAACAAGCGCGACGAGATCGAGTCCTAGGCTTTGAGGGTGCTCTGAAGGAGAAGATTTGCGCGCGCGAGCTGGGCGGTGAGCGACTGGATCGTTTCGTGATAGAAGCGAGCCTGGTCAACGGCCTCGGCCTCCAGATCTCCGAGTTGGGAGCATAGCCTCTCTTCTGCCTCCTCGACCCATCTCAGCCGTTCCTTCGTCCGACCGAGTTCCGACCGCATTCTTTCCTCCCTCTCCCGGCTCTCTCTCAGCTCCTTTTCCAACTCCTCGTTCTTCCTCTTCAGCGCGCCCTCGCCTTCGATCCCCACGCGAAACTTCGTTGCGGTGGGAGACAACCTCTCAACAGAGATCCCCGAAGCCATTTTCTCCTGCGAGGTTCTGGTTTCCCGGCGACCGAAAACGTGAGGCTCTCGGGGTTTGCTAAAAAAAGGCTTGTGATAACAAACTGGTCTGTGCGATTCTCAAGGAGGGCGGTCGGGTTCGTTATATAGAATCTGGGGATGGACGGAATTGCGTCCACGTTCAACGTATCAAGGTCCCTTCGCTTCAAGGGCGGGGCAAGTCGATGACATCTTTGTGACATGCCACGTGGCATATATGGGACCCACCGTCGCCCATCGTGTGGCTGGAATTGTAGGTGAGACTTGAACCTTAAAGCTCCGTAATCTCGGGAGATGGACGGTTGATAAGATGTGTCGGATTAATCTGATGAAGCGAATCAAACTATTGGATCCGATCCAATTAGTTCTTGAGAATTTTTCTTTGAAAGAGAAGCTGGGTTAGGAAGAACACTACTAATTATGTTTCTAAAAAGAAATTATTATGTATAAATTATACAAGTGACGAGGAAAAGAATGATCCGTTATGGAAAATTTGGTGCCCGACTTAGTTGGTTTGGCTTGCTTACAGTAACATTCAATGATTAATATATATAGAGAGAAATTGGGAGACCCTAGACAACCTCTTAGATGATATGTGTCTTTTGTGTGATTACATGACGATGCAAATCAAATTTTGTGTTAACATCGATGCAAAGATTGATGACATTTAATAAACATCATATGTATTAAATGTGATGTAAGAGAAAAACTTTGTTATTGTTCGATTAATCGTAGGAGCAATGGTGATAGCCGATAGAGAGAAAGAAAGAAGTTTTAACTACATAATGCACTTTGATACATAATATTATAAAAACATTTTTATGATTCAATCTTTTAGATTGACAACATAAATTTGAATATACCTTTATACTTGCATTTAATGCATATGAATCTAAAGTGATTGAAATCTCCACAATCAATCTTAAACCTCAAAGGATGGATATGTTTGTACAAAATTATACACCAAAATACATTGTGCAAGGAAAACGTTCCCCTCTCTCTCTATATACATATATAAATAAAAAACATGCATATCTAGCGTGAGGTCTTCCTTGATGTGCTTTGTCAAGCTCATAATAAACGTACATTGGTTCTCAAAACAATGGAATGGCAAATTGTTTCGGATTTATATTGTGCAAAACTGACTCGTTTATGTAATTTGGATCCGAATCGGGTTTGGTATTTGGAGGTTCAGTTTTCTACTTGCAACTTGTAAGGTTCTTTGGTTCTCTGTACCTGGCCATACTTTCTTCTTCGAAAAAAAAAATATTGGTTGCCAAATATTATTTGGCATCAATAATATTTGTTGATGATTGTTCACCCAAAAACAAAATTAATGGTTGCAAGTCTAATCTCTAGTCCCAGGATCCATCTCGGTTTCTACGTCAGATGTATCATCCCATTGTTCACGAGATGCTCTGTTAAGAAATTAGTCAGAAAAATAAGGACTTTAGTCTCTAGTCATAAGGATCCATCTTGGTTTCTACTTCAGATGTATCATCTCATTGTTCACCAGATGCTTGACGAAGAAATTAGTCAGAAAACCTTTAGGACATCATGTTCTTCAAGTTTAATTTTTTATAATTGGTTTTGTTATCTCCATACTTGGAATGCGTTTACTTGATATCCAATTAAGATGGATCATGTAATCCACTCTCTCGACCGAGTTCAGTGCTTGCAGTTCTTTACTTAAACTGAATGCGAAAAGCAGATATGCACGTTAAAATGAAGGTCTAGATTTAATACCTACTGGTTTATGGCCTTTCTAAACATTGTATAAAAAGAGAACAGCTCAAAACACAAATCAAAAGCTTGCTTCCTTTGTAACTAATAACTGTATTAAAGTTTGCAGCAGTTCTGTACCTAGTATTTATAAGATAACCTATCAGTATGGCAGGTTCCCAGCATGGTATGAAAAAGATCAACTGCCCCATGCGCATACATCAATAACCTACAAGTTATATGATTTGACATATACAGTCAATTATGATCGTTTGGAAGTTACAGATACGATTGTGTTTATGTGTAAATCTCTGTCTGTCAGGTTTATGTCATCTAATTGTTTAGTACTTCATGATGCACTATAGTTTTCTCTTCTGTTCCTTTTTTGATGTAGGCTTCTTGTTATGATTTCTTGCATTAGTGGATCCATCTAGAAGATGTTATGCAGCGATGCTTTACTTCCATCTTTTGCTTGGATCAATTGAAATAATTGACAGTGTTTTTACTACAGGTTTGTGGATTCCATTATCCATGCAGAATACAAGGGTATGTTGGAAGAGATGAGGTTGGACTTCGCCCTTTCTCATCAAACGGATGCAAAGGAAAATGAAGAAACCGACATAAGTTACTCATGGAATAAGGATGACAAAGAAATCACACCCAATACACAGAGTATGGCTGTTGAGGATTCTGTTGCACCTGGGAGCAGCAAAACCAATCGAGAAAAGCAGGACCTGACTGAAAATTCATTGACTTTTCCCATGTTAAGCCGATAAATTGGCCATTCTTGGCAGTTTCACCCACGAAAACGGTTAGATCGGCCATCTAGCCGTTTCTCGTGGAAGCTAACACATACGGGCTCCATAACGAAAAACCCAACCCAGATATCCAAGAGGAGGAGCTAGACACTACTCTATAAATTAAGAACAATGCACGGAAGAAAATATCCAAGCGAAATCAAGTAAAAGCCTCCTTGTAAAATTCGGCAGTGGAAATCCGGGAAAACTGCCAAACCTCTTGTTTTATTTTGTTCTTTGCTTACTTGGAGAAAATCCTTTGTGATCAAAAAGTGCAGGAGCAAGCCAAAGGATGATAAAAAAAGGTATCAGGGTCTCGTTACCTCAAATAAAAAAGTATGCTATTAAGTTTTGTAGAAACGGAAAAATAAAAAAAGACGAATATAAGATAGAAAACTCCCTGTTCTGGCTAGAAAGAACATGTCGTCTATGAGAAACCCCAAATTATGGCTTGAGAAAGGCGGTAGGAAAAATAAGCCAGAAGGTCGAATCAACCTTAATTTGCAGAAGGCAAGATCGGTCAAAATCGACAAAGATCGGCCAAAGGATAGAAGGTCGAATCGACCAATAACTCCAAAAGGCCAGATCAGCCAAAGGCTAGAAGGCCAAAAGAAGAAGGGACAAGGGAGGACAACGGTCGGTGGCCGTCGACCGAAAGCAAAGGCTGGAGGGAGGCAATTGACTCCCTCTCTCTCACCATTCTCTCTCTCTTTCTTCCCTTTTATACCTCCCGAAAATCGCTCAGTACAACCACTAAAATTGCTCCCTATTTTGGAAAATTGCTACGATTTTCAGAAAATCGCCTCAGGCAGTGGATTAAAAAGTCCATTATACCCTTGGCTGTTTTTAAAAATTTTGTTCTTTCCATAGGGTAAAATTATCAAAATATCTAGATATTTTGAGTAAAAAGATAGTTTTACCCCTATATAGGTGAATAGACAAATTTATCCTTTGGTTGTTTATAAAAATTATGAGATACCGACCTACTAAATTACGTTGTTATTCTTGGATGAGCGTATATTTATAGTCTTACCACTCTCTTAAAAGACAAGACTACCTATGTCTTTTAGAATATTGACAAATTCGGACTGAAGGGTAAATTTATCGTCGTGCCCTCGATTAGTCTCAAATTTCATTGAAATACCAGGTGCCACTTTTACCATTTTACCCCGAGCCCTTTTGAAAAATTACAAAATGGATATAAGGGTAAAATTCTTGTTTTGTCCCTGAAACTTTAAAAAATTACGGTGGCAAGGAAAACAGAGAAAATTATAGATTTGTCCCTAGTTTGGTTCTTAAAATAATAGAATCAAGTTATAAAAAACTCAGAAATTGTACTTAAAATATGTTTGAAAGTGATTTTAAGTACCATGAGTTATTTGAAATTAAGTAGATGGTGTATTTTATGTTTTAATAATTGGCTATGTATTGTATGCTGCTTATTGGATGTTCTCTTATTAGACCGTCTAATTTATATTTTTGTCAAACACATAAAAATGAACTCTAGAATATGTGTGTCAGAATTGACAAAAACATAAAAACTAAATAGTCTAAATTTTCAAACGTGGAATAGAGGAATCCCGTTGGCTCTTACACTAGAAGGTGTACAGTATGTACTAAGGGAAATTGTTCATCCTCCACTCCCTGATGCCACTAAGCAACAAAAGGAAAAGTACAAAACATTCTTAAAAGATGACACGACAAGAAAAACTATTATATTAATATATATGGAGGATGACTTGATTAAGGTCTTTCAACAATATGAGACATCAAAAGAGATATTTGAATCAATAACAACCAAATATGATACAACAACTAAGTTACATGTTCCATTGTTGCTACAAAAATATAACTCTTATAAAATAATATAAGGAGATAATGTAGTGGAACATGTGAACCACATGTTGGTAATTGTAAGAGACTTAGTTGTATCCAAATGAGTCATCTCAGAACCTATGTAGATATCCACAATACTCAATAGTCTTCTTCCTTCCTGAAACATGGTCACTACTGCTCTTAGATTAGGGCATGAGTCAAGCCTTTTTGAATTGCCCCTTAAGTTAGCAATTGAACAAGAGTATATAAATAAAAATAAGAAGAAAAAATTGTTAGTAGTCGAAGATGAGATATCGTTTGTCTCCAAAATCAATCAGAAAAGATATAAACTAAACAAGAAGTTTCACAAAAATAACAAAAAGGGCGTTCAATCTTTTAAGAAAATGCAAGAAACCGCTTCTCGAGTCAAGTGCTTCAACTACGAAAAAATGGGACACCAAAAGAGTGATTGTTGCAACAAAAAGAATTGTGGAAACACCGAGCAACATAGACAATCTAAGAAGCAAGACATAATATGCGTGATATCTAAATGTTTTGTACTTGGATCACCCTATGATTGGCGGGTGGATTGAATTAAGAGCGACAAGACACATCTCAAAAAGTAAGGAAGGAGCAATTGATCTAAAGGAATACAAACCAGGAGAACATCGTCTATACATGAGAAATAACACTTTCTCAAATATTTTTGGAATTGGGTCCTTTAGAATTTATGTATAAGATACACCAGTTATTTTGACTAATGTATTAATTGTACTATATGTCATTACTTCTTTCGACCCATTTCCTTTGAGACAGTGCCACTATTTGGACCGCTGTTTCTCATTGCTGTCAGATTCCTTTGTTTCAATGCTTTGCGGTACTAGCAGCATCCCCTCATCCCAATCCTCTGCCTGATGCTGATGAGGCATTTTCTTCTTTGTCTTACAGATTTCACTTTAATGTATCACATTACAAACTATTTAAGCTTAGATGGTTTAGATGTGGAGGATGGATCTGATGAGTGACGGTTTACATTTTGTTTTGGTAGCCGGCAGACACTTTCTTCGTTCAATAGTTTCATTTGTACTAGTTGTATCTAGTGTTTTCTCACAATTCTGTGTGTTTTAGTTCAAGAGATCTTTCCTTTGCTATGTTAGGAGCCAAAGCACATTAGTTTTCGAAAGATCTCTGTCTCACTGCTTTATTAGGATGATCATATGTGTACTTTTATGCATCACGTTGAATTAGCTGGATGAGAGCAAGAAGAAAGCAAATTAGTTTCCATAGCTGCTCATCTCTCTCTCACTAAATGATAATGGTTAAAAGTCTAGTGCCTTGCTGATGCATATCTATCAATGTTGCTGTTTTAAACTATAAGTCAACGTCTTTCTTATGACATTTCCATCACTTGTAACTTTTTCGTGCTTCTAATCCTTCTGTTTATTTAGGTTCCTTGTAGGAAAAAAGTAGCTGATATGTGTGAAAGGTTCATTTACGATGAGTTCAAGGAGAAGGTATTAGTTAGTGCTGTTAGAAAATGGCCCCCTCTGGCCTGGCCCTGAAAAGCCCTGGCCAGTCGGGCCTTCAGGGCCAAGGCCCCCAATGCCACTGGGTGTTATACAAACACACATTAAATTTTTTGCTGTGCACTGAATATGAGGGTATAATTCAAAAGAGGATCATAATATTTTTGATTTTTTCCTAATACCGTTGAAACTTCGGGTACTTCAGAAGCCCAAAATATTTGAAATCGAGCATGAGGTTCTCTTTATCTTTTGTCACTCTGCTTGACGTTTAGAAAGGAGACTTGCGCCATTTATGGAAGCCGATTTACTACTTGCAGTGTTGCACAAAGTTTATTACATCAGCATCCGTCATTCAATGTATGTTGTAAGGAACGTCTCATATACTTTTATGAAGGTTGACAAGCCAAACAAGCGTAGTTGTCATCTTCTATTTGGTTAAAGAGGGCCTTCCCAATTAAAGAGGGCCTTCCCAATTGGGGGTAAACGCCTATGAGAAGATCGTTTAGATTTATGAAAGGGTTGCTTGTATTTATGCATGGTTTATTCCTTATCTCCAAAAAATCCAAATTTCTTCATTCATCTTGAATCTGCCTGAAACGGTATTTGATTTGAAATGTTAGCACACACAATGCATTAAATCCTTTTTATTTCTTTATCTCCCCATGAATCGTAGGTTTGTAACGATAGGGGCAGAACGCCTCTTCTCAGAAGATGGATGGGATTTATGAGAATCTGTTATGCTATCCATCCAAAGAAGTGGGTGTTTCCAAGGTTAACCGTCGTACTTATGTTTGATGACCAGCAGTATCCAATGCCCAATGAATGGGGCGCTTGACTTAAAATATTTGTAAGTGGAAAGATTTTCTCAATTTTGATTGATGCGAGAGGTGGGTTTTCCTAGAAATTCCTTTCTTCTGAGAATCCGTTTCTACACAAAACCAAACGGGAATACTCATATGAGCATTTTCACTATCATTCATATGTACTCCATTCTTTTTTGGGGGGGGATAAATAAGCTACAAACTTATTCATGCCATGAAAGCAATGGCTAAATTTTATGGGGCAACGGGAATTATTCTGTCGCAATAATCCTATTTTGAACGAAATTAAATGTGCTTCTCTATACACTTAACTAAACAAGCTTATATGAACTGAGCTGAATCGAACAAGCATTGTTCATAATCAGCTTGTAAAGATTTTCAGATCGTTTAGATCACAAACCAAATATAAACAAACTCATCACAGCAGAAATTACCAGCCTTAACGACACTAGAATCATTTCTCCAAACGAGCATTCTGCCTCCTTTAACTGTCTATTGGTAGTCTGCCTAACTTCATGAGCATTTTCGACTCACAAGTAGCAGATCCATGAGTTGGATACCGGACCCTGAATCTGGCTTCGGCCTTCCCCTTTACCCCCCAAAAAATCTTCCTTCCAGCTTTCAAGCTCGGGAATCTTATTATTCTCAATTCCTCATGCAGTGACAAACATCACACACCATCACCACAATAGAATTCCTTGTCTGTACTGAGGTAGGCATGCCACTGCCATTATCGTTTAGCACTTCGAGATTAGTAGAAAACAAAGAAAAGAAGGAACCCTCATTCTCTCTCTTCCTCAAGGCTTGAGTGATGTTGTTGACCATCAAGTTGAAATTTTTACTTTAAATTCGAATGGTGATTTAAAAAAAAAAAACTGTCGATAAGGGCATCAAGTGTGGGTTCTCAAAGGACGTAAAAAGTTATGTTGTTTATAGCTTGTGGCAGCTATAAGGCTAAAGCCTTGATATTTTTATCATCCGATGCAGCCTTGATTTGCTCCTGCTGCACATGAACAAAGTAAAATCCCCAAGAAAAATATGTGATCCATGAAGTTATTGGGTGCCCTTCTACCATGACAGAATATGCTTTTTCGACTGTCCATCTTTGATCTGATGGTCTACAGCTTGAGTGGTAGGGTGACAGGTTTCTCTTATCCTCAAAGCCTTCTTCAACCAAAACTGAAACCAAGCTTTGTCGCTACATGGAGGCTCAGTGTGTTGAGCTTGATCTCGTGCAATATTATTTTCAAAATTTGAATATTTTAAATTTAAAAACTCAAAGAACTGTGAAAAATAAGATCGAAAGAAAAGATCTTACCCTAAAAACTCTTTTGGGGAGGGGCGAACTATATGTATTATAGTACACCGATCCCATTATGGGCTACAGACTTTAAGTTTATTTTTCAAATTTCAGGTCGGCTGAATGTAGATCCATCACTTACCTTTCGTTTTTATCCATGTTCTTTGGAAAAAATGCAGTTTACGTTCAGTACCCTTTCAGTTGCTTTTATTTCTTTCTATAGTTTGACTATTTTTAACATTCACACATTCAATGCGAGTTTTCTACAGGATATGCACCCATCTAGGTACCAAACTGACGATGTTTGAGCCAAAGGTTCAATTCCTGTGCACATTCGAGGAGGTCGAAGCCGACGGACTCACCGGGTATCGGACTCATGATCTTCACTTATGAGTAAACCCTCTAGCCAGATGAGCTATTGCTCGCAGTGAGCCAAAGGTTCTAAAGATCCTCGGACTTGATCTTGTACAAACATAATCAGAAATTTCAACACTTGATTTCTTCTGAATAGCGTTCATGAGAATGAGGATCTGGGTGGTTATGGTTGTTCAAGGCCATGCTTCATATACGACGAACTGTTGTGCTCAAAAGGAATAGAACGAGACATCCATGTTTAGCTGCGTAATAAGAGGCGGGGTTTTTGTGGGAAAGAAGTCCTCCTTGATTCTCTCCTTAAATTGATACCAAGAGTGGCGCTTCACTACGTTACAAACTTGCCAAATGTTTGACATTAAGGAGCCTATGTATGATTCTCTTTTTCAGAGCTTGACACAAATATAATCTTCATTAGTGGGTAAGTGTGTGTTTGAATGGCCAGACAATATCGGAACGATTGATGCTGGCATTAATATCCTCATCTTTGTGTTTTGCATTGAAAAGAAGAGGTGCAAATGTCAATGACATTTTGTCGTTCGCTTGATAGAAACTCATACGGGACAAAGTTGTCCCGTATGTGCGTCCACATTCCCGCCATCTAAAATACGCTAAAGAAGACAACTACAGATGTTTGCTCAAAGAGATTTTTCATGTTTTGGTTCCATGTCGAAAGGGTGATATTGTGGCATGTCACAAGTTCAATACTCGAAGAATGCACCCAGTGGAGTCAAGTATTTCAGTAGAACTCTTGTTCAAGCATGCTTGGCATAGGAGTTCTAAGGGAGAACGAAGTACTAATAAACAACAATAACAACAAAGCTTTCTTCCCTACTAAATAGGGTTGGCTATATGGATTGTTTGTCTTCATTGAACTCGATTGTATGTCACGCTAACAGTTAACTCAACAGAAGTTAGATTATTCTTTATTAAAACGAAGTATTAGTAACGTACGGTGAAAGATTTAATTAGTGTTTCTTACGTTAACTTAACTACCTCAGGCAAAGCTCTCCCTTTCTCTCAACTTGAGACTCTAATGATAAAATCACACCATCGCCATGCTTATACATAAGACTCCTACTTCGTAAAGAGTCGGTCACAAGGTTACATTCGATCAACTTTTTTAAGTGAGAACATTTTCACAAGTTTACCAACACTTAAGGATATAGTTATTTGAGATATTCAATATATATATATATATGTAGAATATATTTATTTATGCTTTTCTTCAGTTGAGAATTTCCATATCCTTATGTACTTGTAAACATCCCCCCCCTCCCCTGGATCTGTCCCTTGCTCCACCCATATAGTAAGGTCCTTGCTCCGCCCATATAGTAAGGTCCTTGTATTTAGATCCATTAAACTCTCTCCCTGTCTCTCTCCCATTTTTTTTTTATGGGGATCAACTCTCTCTCTCTCTCTCTCATGTTTCTATTACTCAAAAGTTAGGCATCCTAGGGCCGTGCTACTTCTTTAGTGTTCTTTAAGTTAGGTGCATGTAAGACCAGTATGCTCTAAAAGTCCTCCACATAACTGCCCACAACCCTAGATGCTCCTTTCTCAAGGTGTTTGACTGCTCAACCTCCTCTCGGGCATGTAAGGCAGATGCCCAATTTGGTTTGCAGATAAGGGGGGTCCTAGCCTTGGGTTTTAATGCTGTTGGGCTTGCTCAATAGTGGATTTTCGGGTAACACAACCAAGACCAAGCTTTCTCATACTAAGTGCAATGAATCTGGAATCTTAATCGCTATTGTGGTCGACACGCAGAAGGAGATGTACATTGAGTTGAGATTGTAAGTTCGCCCCACTCAAAATTTAGAAAATGAGACAGGTACCATTCTTGAATAGGTAGCTAAAAAACATGGTGTGTGAAGGTCATGAGTTCGATACTTGGGGCCATGCATCTGGCTTCGGCCTCTACATTGCACTATAAAACAAAAAGACAGTGTTGCTTCACCTTAATAAAATTCATGGCTGCCTGTCCCAACTTCAAAAATTTTATAGATTCGCCACTGCTCCATCTCAAAAATGATATATAAAATTTTTGGACTTGATAGAACATCGTCAATGTGGATGGATAAATTGAGTTTAATTTCTACCAAATACAGGCTCCGAATTCTTTCCCCCAAACAGAGTTTCAGCCACACCAACTTCAAATCAGAAGCCCCAACGTGGTCAACATTGACTACCTACTCCCTTTCAAGCGTCTGAACGACGTCCACTTCACAGACCAGAAGCATAAATTTTGGGGATCCTTGGAGATGATTTTGGCTTGTTCAGGGTCCACAGAGTGTCAAGACTCCCCATTTTTTTTTATTTCCTCCAATTTTTAAGCCTTTTTTCAGACGCCAACCCCACAAATCGAGGGTGGGTCTTCTTGTTTCTACTCGTCAGTGGTCACTGCCTCCCTATAAATAGACCGTCACCACATTTGGTTGAGCATCACAAAGTAGAGAAGGGAGTAACACAACATGGCTTCCGCTCTGGGGCTGGCCTCTTTCTTTCTTGCCTTTGTTTTCCTTGGGGTTTCCTCCACCCTCGGAGCTTACCTCCCGCCACCACCTTTGCCTGCATACCACAAACAAAAACCACCTCATAAGGTGCCAGTTTACCAAAACCCACCGCCTCCCCACAGTGCATATGCACCATACCCTGGGCCAATATCATCTCCCCTGAATCCCTATGTCTATGCACCTCCTCCTCACCATCAACACCACCACAAGCACAAGCACCACCATGGATACCACCATTCACCACCACCCCTTGCTCACCACGCACCGCCCCCAGTGATCAAGGAACCTCACCCTTCCCCTCCTAAACCGTACTACACTCACCCACCGCCACCCAAGACGGTTTACACCCACCCACACCCACCAAAAACTGTTTACACTCACCCACCTCCTCCAAAGACAGTTTACAATCATCCACCACCTCCTGCAACAGTCCATAAGCACCCAACCCCACCATACCACCATGGCTATGTAGCACCACCACCAACCCACCACCACCAACCCCCGAAAACTGTGTATGCTCATCCAACACCACCAACCCATCATGGCCACGGATATGTAGCACCACCACCGACCCACCTTGGCCATGGATATGTTGCACCACCACCGACCCACCATGGCCATGGATATGTAGCACCACCACCAACCCACCATCACGTACCTCCAAAAAGTTCGTATACTCACCCACCGCCGCCGCACCATCATGGTCATGGGTATGTAGCGCCACCACCAACCTACCACCATGTACCGCCACAGTACCATCACGCAGTTCCTCCACCTCCCCATCGTTAGAGGACTCGGGCGCTATGGGAGAAGTGATCGTCTTCAACTGTTTGCTGTTAAATAAGTACCCAAGAGAGGCCATGAAATGATGTTTTCCTGCTTAATTAGTTGTTAGTATAAGTATGGTTTGCGTGTATGTATGTGGCTTCCCTGCCTTTTCATCTGTTCAGCGGCTGATGTTGGCAGCGAGAAGAAAGCTCAGTGTTTTGAAGAGGCCAGCCAATGGCTGGCTGAACAATCAATTAATGATATACTTTTGCCGAGAAGTGTTCATCTTTTACTATTTCCATATGCACCTTAACAGTACTCTCTCTCTCTCTCTCTTATATACAAACACAAACACAATCCCATTACTTGCGAGTTTATGTGTTTTAAACGTATAAAGGACCCAAATACTTCTTATAAATTCAGACAGCAGCCATCAAAACTTACGAATCTAAACATAGAAAAAAGAAAAGAAAAAACAAACAATAAGAAAACGTGTAGTTGAATAATACTAAAACAACAACAACAAAAATCATGAATAAAAAAGTAAAAAAATATTAAAAAATTAAAAAATGGACGAAAGATACGAGGCTCAGGCATGTCTCTCTTGTTGGGAGAGACGCATCGTAGACATGTCTCTCCCAGCGAGAGAGACACGCCAAACTTCCACAGGGACGCTATAGTTCTTGATTTTAAGCTCTGATTAAGCTGTCAATTAAAATAATTAAAAATTTGAAAAACAAAACCAAATGAAACGCATAAATCGATAAATAGATGAATCCTCTTTGAATTGAATATTTTTATATCTTATTTGTTTATTATTTATTCTTCTTCTTTTTTTATTTTTTGATGGATTTCGATTGTTGAAAATGATTGTAAATTAAGTAATAGATGGTTCAAATAAATGGCCATAAGGAGGGTCACACAAGAGGAAAGAGAAGAACCCGTTCTCTTGTTGAAGATTATTTTCATAATTTCTAAAAAAAATTAAAAGTATTTTTAAAAGTGGTAAAAAAATGTGTGTATAATATAAAGGATGTATACCTTTTCATTAAAACAACGTTTAACATTTTAAATAAAAAAGAAATCTATTGAAATCCAAGCAAAACAAAATTCGAACCCCAACTTTTTTGTGTTAATAGCAAGATGGGGTTAAATTGAAGGAACGAGTGCTGTAATTGCTAAATACTACTTTTGTTCTTCCTCATATCCGTAAATTCGTCAAGGCTGCAGTCAAGGAAATTCCAAGACCTCAAAGAATGGCTTTTGTTTCCAGATGCGTCATCTTATTGCTGCTGTTTTCTCTGTTGTTGGGCGTTTCATTTACGGCCAGTGAAGGTGATTCTTCCTCCTCTTCTCCTCATGCGCTATTTTCTGGCGCGCGAAAGCCCAAAATAAATTTTGTTTGGGATGGGCGAGGACTTGTTTGGTGGAGGCCACCGCCTGTTTCTTCTCCCCGCATCTACTATTCACTACCACTCCCTCGCCAATCCCCTCCGCTACCGCCTGTTTCTTCTCCCCACATCTACTATTCACCACCACCCCCTCGCCAATCCCCTCCACCCCCGCTGCCACCATCATTCTAAGACTCTCTCTCTCTCTCTCTGTGCTTGCGTTTCTATTATTCTGCCGCTTTTGTGCTATTACTTAGTGAACGATTCAGCGTTTTCAGTCAGCAATTGAAAATTTTGAAATTGAGGTCCGTTTCTCCTTCCCCACAACGATCTTGGCAACATTCAACTTAATAGCTCACAGATGGTATTCGTCGAGTTCTCCGATGGATGCAGGCGCTGTAATCGAGAGATGCCATGTAACAGATCGACGGATAATTTGTGACCACCACCATGGAACCATGTACTGCTGTGATGATTATCGACATCCTCATTTGTGTGACTCTTTCTTTTCGTTTTTCCTTTAATAGAAGGATTTCATTTTCATGGCCTTTCGAAAGAAACGGATTTTCATGGCAAAATATATATATAAAGCAAATGAATTTAATATTTAATTATAAATGAAAACTCGAGGACAGCATTTCCACGGAGTTCTCATGAACTTTTCGATTTTAGATACATATGAAAATGGGCAACGCCACGGTGGAGAAGTTTTCGTGCTTCATAAGGTTATAGTTGTCTCCAAGCCAGAAGAAGACCCACAAGTAATGCCAGTACCGGTCAAATCTGGTCTCATCCAATTCCTCATTAAATTGACTGTTGTATTTTAATATTTTTTAGATATTTTTTATATTTTAAAGTGTTCATCATCGTCTTTTCAAATGTTCGGTACAGTTGAATCCAGTCCAAGCCTAACAAAAATCCACAAATTATGAGATCCCGGTCAATATTGCCAGCCTCTATGACGCTGATAAAGAATAACCTAATCAAAATTATGTGTGCAATGAGCTAGAACTTCTACTTTTTCTCATCAGAGTTCTTACTGAATATGTTTCTTTTTGATGTGTTATCAAGATGGGGCAGACAGAGTTTCTTGCGTTGCGGTGCCTTCCTTCTTACCGGAAATACGTTAACCATGGACTATCCATTGTCCAGTTTCCGTAGAGAATTCCCCACTGCCTTGTGTTTTGTGTACCGCTAAATTCCAACTACCAGTAAATTCTGCTAAGTACTGGCGAACGGCTACTTTTCCTCTTGCTTTTCTTCGCCGGGGCAGCATTGAGAGAAACGAGACCTCACGAAATGAATTTTGTTTCTAGATGTGTCATCTTCATGCTCTCGGCTCAGGTAACGCTGGACTGGCTATCGAGTACGTTACTTGAAGAGATAAGGCCGAATCATTAATTGATGTTCGTTATCGGGATTTTCGGTAATAGCTCCGTAATCAGTTCCCGAACGAGAGAAGTCGCAGGAAGATAAACACGGATGAAGGGGGAGAACCTCTATAAAAGACAGACATTATAAGCGTACTAAAAAAAAGAATGTGAAAGAAACACACAAAGAAAACAAAAGTGAGAGAGTACTGATCTTCAACCATGTAAAAACCCTGCGTGGGAACCTCGAGTCCACTACATCCACGTTTCCACTGCATTCAACAGAGGTTGTCTACCTGAAGAGGCAGCTTACCGCCAAATAGCCATCACCGGAATCCGGCATAGAGAAGGTAGAGATCTTCATCACTGGTATCAGGGCCTAAAATTCCTGCAAAAAGAAGGAACAGATAAGAAAAAAAAACAGAGAAAAAAATAATATAAGAAAGTAGATAAGGGAGAAGCAGTGGCAATCGGCAAAGGCGCAGCAGGCCAGAGCGGCAGGCCAAGGCCGAATGGCCAAAGCCAGAGTGGCAATGCCAAGAGCGGCAAGCCAAGCCGAACGGCCAAAGCCAGAGTGACAGGCCACAACCGAACGGACAAGAGTGGTCGGAAAGAAGACGGTAGGAACGCCGACAACCGATGAGCGGTAGTAGAAACCCGCAGGGGACGCCCCACCGACCCCTTCCCTCTTCCTCTTCTCTCCTCTCTCTCTGTCTTTCCGTTCCCCCTTCTCTCTCCTCACTCAGAAAATCTGTAACGCTTTTTATCTATATTAAGAAAAAAAAAGTTTGAAATCCCCGGTTTTGAAAAATCGCTGGGGAAAACCGGTGGTTTTGCAAAATCGCCTAGGGAAACGCTTTGAAAAAACCAAACTGCTCTTTCCAGATTCAGATATTATATAGTTACCACTGGGCAAAATTACCTTTTTGTTCAGATATTTTCATGTATAAAGATTATTTTGCCCTTATTGGGCGAAAGGTATGTTTTACCCTCTAGCTGTTTGTAAAAATTACCAAATATCGGGCTGCTACTTTATGATTTTACCCTTCCCAATTTGGGTAATTTCGATTCTACCATCCAGTCAAAAGATAGATTTATCCATATTCTTTTGAAAAATTACAAATTCGTCTTGAGGGTTAAAATTATGATTTTAACCCCGATCAGTTGCGAATTTGACAGGAACACCAAATAGTAATTTTACAAGTTTGTCCTTAGGGTTTTATGAAATTACAAAAAGAGGACAAATAGATAAAATTACAGTTTTGTCCCTTAGTATTCTTTTAGAGGCAAAAACCCCCTTAGAAAATTTTTCAAAAAGATTACTTGCTACATATCGTGCATCATCTTAATATGTTTCTTGCTATGTGTGCTTGTGTTTTTGTTTCCTTTTTAGATCGCTTAATTGTTATTTTTGCCAAACACTCAAAAATGAGTTCTAGGATATGCGTATCTGAATTGGCAAAAACCAAAAATGTGAACGGGCTGAACTTCCAGACATGAAAGAGAAGAATTCTTTTGGCTCTAACACTAGAAGATGTTGAGTATATTTTAAAAGAAACCATGTGTCCGTCACCCCCAAACGCAAATGAGCAACAATTAGAAATGTATAAAACATTTCTAAAAGACGATACTATAGCAAGGACGATCATGTTAACATACATGGAGGATGACTTGATTAGGGTCTTTAAAGAATATGAGACCGTAAAAGAGTTGTTTGATTCATTAACAGCTAAATATGATACAACTGTAAAATTATATGTGTAATTGTTACTACAGAAATACAATTCCTTGAGAATGAAAGAAGGAGAAAATGTAATAGAGCATGTAAATCACATGCTGGTAAAGGCTAGAGATTGAGCCATAACAAAATCAGTCATCCTCGAACCGATGCAGATATCAACAATATTGAACAGTCTACCCCCATCATGGAACATGGTCACCACTGCTCTAAGACTAGGGCCAGAAATCAATCTTTTTGAGTTACCCATAAACTAGAAATAGAGCAAGAACATATGCTCAAGAATAAGAAAGATAAATTGCTAGTGGTTTAGGATGAGTTAGCGTTTAGCTCTAAGTCCAACCAGAAAAAGAAACCAAATAAAAAGTTTGACAAGAATAATAAGAAAGGCGGTTAAAATTTTAAAAAATCGCAGAAAGCCACTTCTCGGGTCAAGTGTTTCAACTGTGTAAAGATGAGATACTATAAAAGAGACTGTCACAATAAGAAAGGTAGAGGAAACAACCCACAACGCGAACAGTCGGAGAAACAGGATATAATCTGCGTGATTTCAGAATGCTTGTATTTGGACCGCCTAGTGACAAGTTGGTAGATAGACTCAAGAGCTAAAAGACACATCTCGAAGACCAAGGAAGGGGCAATGGACCTAAAGGAATATCAACCTCGAGAACATCGTGTGTATATGGGAAACAATACTTTCTCAGATGTTCTGGTATTAGATCCTTCAGGATATATGTACAAGGCAAACCAATTGTACTGACCGACGTGTTAATTGTGTCATCTATAAGGTGCAATCTACTCTCGGTTCCTACTTTAGTTAAGAAGGATTTTTAAGTTAGATTTATTCCTAACAAGATGACTATGGGCAAACATGGGAGAATTTTGTTCTCAAGGGAATTTGATGTAGAACAAGCACTGTTCAAGTTATCTGATAATGAAAATCATCAATCTTCTGCTTATATTGAGAATGCATTTATTGTTGATGTGAATATGTGGCATAAACGCCTAGGGCATATAAGTTTGGAAAAGTTGAGGATATTGCCTGGATGTGAGGAAAAAACTTTCAACGAGTGTGAAGCTTGTATACAAGAAAAAATTATAAGAAAAGTTTTTCCCAAAGAAACAACAAGAGCAACAACCTTGTTAGAAATTATTCACACAGATTTATATGGACATTTTACAATAAAGACATATCGGAAAAAGGGTTATTTTATAATCTTTATTGATGATTACTATATATATATATTGGCACATAAATCAGAGGCACTTTATGCATTTAAAGAATATAAGCAAGAAGTGGAAAATCAATTAGGACATTTTATCAAAGTCTTAAGATCAGATAGATGAGATGAATATACCTCGGTAAAATTCTTTGAATTTTGCAAAGACTTTGGTATTGCTAAACAAAATACAATTCTCAAGACACCTCAGCAAAATGATGTAGCTGAAAGATAAAATAGAACCTTGCTGAATATGATAAGGTCAATATTGATTAATGCCTCTCTTTCAAGGATATTTTGGGGAGAAGCAGTAAGTACAGTTATTTACATACTCAACAGAGTACCGTGTAAAGCTGTATTCAATACACCATATGAGATGTGGTTTGAAAGAAAACCCAACCTAGGTCATCTTAGGAGGTGGGGATCTATTGCACACGTGAAGATTCTTGATCAGTCTAGAGATAAGCTAGACAGAAGGTCCTTGAGATGTATATTTATAGGATATCCTAAACGTTCAAAAGGATATCGATTTTATCATAAGGACCACGGTCTCATTGAAAGCAGAGATGTTGAATTCTTAGAAGATACTAAGAATGACATCCTGAAGAACGATGAGGAATGTGTTGATGATTTGATAGATTTAGACCAATCATCTTTTGAGCCCATAGAAGATCATACTAAAACTACCGATACCTTAAGTAGACATAAAAGGCCAAGAGTTACTCCATCCTACTTAAAGTATTATCACACTTATCTTGCAGAAGAAGTGTGTAATTCGGTAAATTTGGATGAGTTGACTGATAACTTGACTTATCAGTAAGCAATGAATTCATCAAAAGAAACAGACTAGGAGAAAGCCATGAATGAGGAAATTGAATCCATTGAGAAAAACTAAGTCTGAGAATTGGTTGAATTGCCAAAAGGAAGAAAAGCTATATGCTGTAAATGGGTTCTGAAAAAGAAATATAAGGTCGATGATACAATAAAAAAGTTTAAAGCGAGGTTGGTTGCAAAGGGTTTTTCGCAGAAAGAGGGGATAGATTATGTTGAGACATATTCCCCAATTGTAAAATTTGCATCAATACGGATAATTCTGGCAATATTTGCATACTATGATTTGAATTTACATCAGTTAGATGTAAAGACAGCTTTTCTAAATGGAGATTTAGAAGAAATTATATACGTGCAGCAACCCAAAGGATTTGTGCTTGAAGGCTAAGAAGATAAAGAATATAGGTTGAAAAAATCCCTATATGGCCTGAAACAGTCACCTCGCCAATGGTATTTGACTTTTCAAAATGTCATTATAGAACTTGGGTTTGTCGCTAACAAACTTGATCATTGTGTATATGTTTGGAACTGTGGGAGTCACTTTGTCATCTTGTCATTATATGTTGATGACATATTGTTGACTGGAAACGACAATGAGATGATTGTCAAAATCAAGTCATGGTTGAACTCCAAGTTCGAAATAAAAGATATGGGGGAGAGATATATTGACTATATCTTCAAGAAGTTTAAAATGGGTGAATGCAAGTCTGTATATACATCTGTTGCAAAAGGGATTAAATTAAGTAAGACTGATTGTCCCGGTGAAGGAGATGATAAGCCTAATGTTCCTTATGCACGAGCTGTTGGTAGCTTGATATATGCTATGTTGTGTACAAGACCTGATATCAGCTTTGATGTTGGTCTTGTCAGTAAATATCAAAGTAATCCTGGTTGGTAGCACTGGGTAGTTGTAAAAAGGATTCTAAGATATTTGAAAGGAACAAAGGACTTGAAACTGTGCTTTCAAGCACATGAATTGAAAGTGGTAGGATACTCAGATACTGACTTTGCTTGGAGCAAAGATGACAGCAAATTAACCTCGGGACAAATATTTTTATTTGGAGGTGGTGTTGTTTCTTAGGCATATAAGAAAGAGGGTTGTGTAGCGTTGTATACACAGAAAGCTGAGTATGTTGTTTGTTGTATAACTGCAACAAGTGCTGTCTGGATAAGCTGCTTCTTACGAGATTTGAAGTTGGAAATAACAGACGAGTCAATGGTTATCTATTGTGATAACAATGCAGCAATTACTCTTATTAAGAGTGGAGCGGATTGCTCGAAAAGCAAGCATATAATGGTAAAATACCACTATGTTCATGATATGGTTATGAGAAAGCAAATATCCATCTCATACATGTCAACGGAAGATATGTTGGCAGACCCCTTAACAAAAGGCATAACAGAGGATCTCTTCTCAAAACATGTTACTAACATGGGTTTGAGATATGTTTGATTGTTGTATAGGTAAATAACTATACAATGGATAGATTGTTGTATACGAAAATAACCATGCAACTGATGATTTGTTGTGTATGGAAATAACCACATAACAAGTTCTGATTACAATGGTAATCAAGAATCAACATAACTAGGAAAAACTCCTGAAAAGTGAGAGAAAAACCAGTATGTCGATATACTTTGCTCGAATGGCCAAGTGGAAGATGTTACAGGATAAGTGGCCATTCTCGGCTCAGGTAACGGCTGGACTGACCATCCAGTCCGTTACCTGAAGAGGATAAGGCCAAATCAGTAACGGATGTCCGTTACCGGGATTTTCGGTAATATTTTCGTGATCAGCTCCCGAACGAGAGAAGTTGAAGGAGGATAAACACGGAAGAAGGAGGAGCACTTGCCTATAAAAGGCAGGGATTACAAGCGTACTAAAAAAAGAATGTGAAAGAAACACACAAAGAAAACAAAAGTGAAAGAGTACTGCTCTTGATCGGTGTAAAAACCCTGTGTCGAAACCTCGAGTCCACCACATCCACGTTTCCGCGGCATTCAACAGATGCCGCCTACTTGAAGGTGCTGCATACCGCCAGATAGCCATCACCGGAATCCGACATAGAGAAGGTAGAGATCTTCATCAGTTTCATTTCCGGGCGTTAACGTGATTCATCTTCTCCTCAAAAGCCACCTGGATTTTCCGACCCTGGACAGCCCAAAATAAATTTCGTTTCGTATCGAGGCGGACCGTTTTGGAGGAGGCCACCGCCTCGTTCTTCTCCCGCCATCAGCTATCGCCGATCACCCCCTCGCGAATCCCATCCGCCACCACCACCATCACCATCACCATCACCATCACGCTAAGATTCTCGATTCTTTTTTGCTATCACACTGCTGCTTTGCTATGAATTATTCTCCGTTTTCAATCAGCAATCGGTAAAACTGAAATTGCAGTCAGCTTCTCCTTCCTCATCAACTGATCTTGCTGATTACGTGCATCTTAATAGCTTTTCACGAGGCCGCACATATGTTGTGGATTGAATTCTCCAATGGATGCAGCTGCTAGAGGTTGATCGATCGACGGATAATCTGTGACCACCGTGGGACCATGTGCTGCTGTTATGATTATCAGCTTCCTCACTTGTATGACTTTTTCTTTTCATTTTTCCAATAAGAGAAGAATTTCAATTTCGTAGCCTTTCCAAAGAAAAGGATTTCACTGTCATGGAGTCGCCTTTCATCGGATTGCCGTATCTGTTGAGAGTTCTTTTTGGCTCAGCTTAACAATCAGAAAAGCTAAGTGTTATTATTTCGTGTTCGTATCAGAACAGGTCTCTCAAAAACGAGTTCTTTTAGGTCTGATAAATGAACCAAGCTGTTTGTTGTTCCGCTGGTCCCTTGCTCATTCGTGTTCCTGCGTTCATATGAGCTGAACACGAACATGCTATGTTCGGCCCGTGGAAGTGAAAACTAGTCAAATTATTATCTTTTCAGATTTTACATAAATATTGTCTTTGAGGTAATTGTATTAAGGTATTCATGATAAACGGAAGGGTCATTTTCGTTTTAACTTTATGGAAAATGAAGATTTTAGGTAAATAAAAGGCATTATATTGAGAAATCTCTCTTTCAACTCGGTTCGGCTCAACTCAATGAAGTCACGAGTTCAATACCTGGGGCGTGTATCTTGCTTCGGCTCCCAATCATAACAAGAAAAAAGAAAAAAATGGGTCTTTTGGTGTTCAAATTCGCCCCTCCAATGGGAGGTGAAAGTTTTCTCCACCCTAGACAATCACAACTTCCTTCAAATATATTGGGAAATATTTTTCGCTTGAATGTATTAAGCCAACTTTATGAGAAGTCTATCAAAGGGTATTAACAAATGAGATTGTTATAATTAAAATTGGGAGTGACACTAATAGATAATAAAATAAAAGAAATCGCCTGATAAAAAAGAATGAGAAACTAGATAATGAATATATAAAAAAGAAAAAGAAAAAGATTAAAAAGTGTTTGATGAAACAATAAAAAATGATAGTAGTTTTTTGTGAGTTAACTATTAACATGATAAGAATTAAACTTCACATAGACAAAGAATCCGTGTAACCTATACTTTAGTATGGAAAAAGGCTTGATTGTTGTTGTAACGTATTAAGCTAATTTTATGATGAAGCCCATTCGTAATAGTCGAACATGATTGAAATGTTTTTTCATGAGTATGAGTGTTATTTCAAAGATTGTGATGATATTTGAAAAATTCTTAAGAACAATCATATTAATGTATATTATTAAAAAGCAATTGTCAGACGAACAACATCGAAAGCAATGATGGAACATCAAAAAGCAATGGTGCACAAAATTTAATCACACACACTCTCTCTATAGATAATATATATATATATATATAGAGAGAGAGAGAGAGATTGGATCACTCCCTACCACTCTTGATATCTATCTCGATGGTATGTTAGTGTGCAAGATCCAAAATCTCTCTCTCTCTCTCTCTCTCTCTCTATATATATATATATATATATATATATATATATATATATATATATATATATATATATATATATATATATATATATTTTATAGTAATGGATCACTATCTACTGATGTCTATCTAGACTATTTTTGTATGTACTTTTTGAAGACGTTTATAATTTTTTAAATTAGTTGTGGATGGGATCCTATTTTCTATAAGATAAGTTTTGGTAAATTACATCGTGCTCCCAGATCTCCATGCAAGAGCCCATCACTCCATCAACGCCAGAACTTTTCCTTCAATTTTTATTACACGGAATTCAACCAAACCCACAACCCGGTTGGCTGCGTCTGATCCCAAGTTTTACCAAAAGTGTAAAAGCAAGTATTTTTTCACCCATTCCATCCATTGTTTGGTCTCTCGTCTAGAATCTATGAGTAAATGCTCTTAGAATACGTAATATTCTTTTCATATATATATATATATATATATATATATATATATATATAATAGTCTAACCACATTCATTTTTTCTAATCAAAAAATAATAATACTTTTTTCTTTTAAATTTAATTTTCACCATTAATCAAGTCGATCAAACAACAAAAATCTTTAAGTTAATTTAAGTGAATATATCCATATAATAACTCCTCTCTCTCTCTCTATATATATATACATGTATACCTATATATAAAGAGAGAAAAATTAGTATGTGCTAACACAATTAGATATTTTAAAAACCTAAATATCTCAGCCGTCCAATCGATAAGATCAGTAGTTAAGGTCTTTAATTTAAAAGTAAAAAAATACTCTAAGTGTGTTATTAGATCTTGTATTTTGACTTTTTAATTATATTTTAACGATTGATCTCGCTGATCAAAGTGTTGAAACACTTGAGTATATTTAAACACGAATGCACATGGTCTAACCCCACCCTTCCCTCCCCTCTCTCTCTTTATATATCTTTCCTTATCTTTGCCGTACATATTTAACAAAATGAGAACCAAATCATGGCTTGAAAATGAGCTAAATTGGAGTGATGGCATGGTTTTGTTAAGTTTCCTTTAACGATTTCGTTTGGTTCTCCAAAATTAAGAAGGAACTAAATTGGTTAGGTTTAAGTTCCACCTAGAACTCGAGCAAACTTGACCATGAGCATCCCTAAGCTCAGCTATGGAGAATTATTTTTTTCTCTCTTGATTCTTTTACGTTCATCTTTTTAAATGAGAAAAGGGTCCGTTGAAATCCAAGCAATACAAAATTCGAACCTCAACTTTTTTGTGTTAAAAGCAAGATGGGGTTAGGCAGACCCCAACCAGATATTAAAAAGAATTGGAGTTAAATCGAAGGAACCAGCTTCTATGGTTCTTGAGTGCTGTAATAAACTTAGTGCTTTTGCTCTTCCTCCTCTCCATAAATTCTTCTGCAGTCAAGGAAACTACGAGGCCTCACAGAATGACTTTTGTTTACAGATGCGTCATCTTCTTGCTGCTGTTTTCTCTGTTATTGGGCGTTTCATTTGCGGCCAGTGAAGACGATTCTTCCTCCTCTTCTCCTCATGCGCTATTTTCTGACGCTCGAAGGCCCAAAATAGATTTTGTTTGGTATGGGCGAGGACCTGTTTGGTGGAGGCCACCGCCTGTTTCTTCTATCCACATCTACTATTCACCACCACCCCCTCGCCAATCCCCTCCACCACTGCCGCCACCATCATTCTAAGACTCTGTGTGTGTGTGTGTGTGCTTGCTTTTCTATTATTCTGCCGCTTTTGTGCTATTACTTAGTTGTGAATGTTTCAGCGTTTTCAGTAAGCAATCTGTAAAACTGAAATTGAAGTCTGTTTCTCTTCCCCACAACGATCTTGGCGATCACGTTAAACTACACGAGAACGCACAGATGGTATGCGTTGAGTTCTCCCATGGATGCAGGCGCTGTAATCGGGAGATGCCGTGTAACCGATCGACGGATAATTTGTGACCATCACCATGGAACCATCTACTGCTGTGATAATTATCGACATCCTCGTTTGTGTGACTCTTTCTTTTCGTTTTTCCTTTAATAGAAGGATTTCATTTTCATGGCCTTTCGAAAGAAAAGGATTTCGAGGGAGTTTGGCTTTTCATTCCACTGCCATATCTACCGAGGGTTCTTTCTTCCCCAGTTTCAGTATCAGACAGGGAAAGTACTATTATTTCGTGTTCGGGTCAAAATAGGTCTGGAGGTTCAGCCTAGAACCCTACCAAACCTGACCATGAACGCCCCCAAGCTCCGCTACGGTGAGGTACTTTTTCCCTTCGGTTTCATCTATAGATTCTTCACTATATTAATGCCCTAAGAAACTATATACCGAGTTTTGTCTCCAACCAATATCACCACCGCCACCGCCACCGCCACTGCCACACCAGCTTACCCTCATACCCAAACCCAAACCCAAACCTGATCAGGTTCGGTTAGTTCGCGGTTGCAGGGGCCAAGTCAATATTGACATCCCTACAAGGATGCAGGCATGGAGGAGAGTCCATGTGAACTTGATTCCAAGATCCTAATTGAATATCACATTGGAAATTGACGAGAAGTTGGAACCCATCAGTGACGGATCTAGAAATTTTTGTGGGGAATCAAACCAGACATGTCTAGATATAACCATCTATCTTATCGTGACCCAAATCCAAACTGACCCATCTCAACGCTGATCAGTATTCAGCATTTGCAACCAGCTGTGTTGAAGTGTTGTCATCAGTTTGTATCAATGGTTTCATTCAATTTACACAAATCGATCATTGTTCTCTGATGTGATTGTTTATAGATAAACGACATTGTTCAATGATAACAATTAGTACAGACTGGTTTATGTGAATTATTGATTGAAACAATTAATATATCCATTAATTATATTCAACAATCTGGATCCTCCTGTTGTGATCGTGGACAGGTTACTGAATTTAGAATCCAAATCCAATTCGAATTCTTATTTGGATATATCCAATATATTGACATCCTAGTTGGGAACGACAGATTTCTATCCGATTCAGTTGTTTGATAGCTTTATCAAAAATGTGTTTGGGTTGTTAAATGCCTGAACCCAGACCTAGACCCAAAGACATACTGGTTTAATTACATGTCTAGGTATTTGGTAGCTAAGGTGTAGGTCTGGAGCTTGACACGGAGGGTACACATAGCTGGTAAAGGAAAACCAGTCATGCATTATGCACTTGTGTGTGTGTGCACACACATGAATATGTGTGTATAAATGTAAATCTTATGTCATTTTCTAAGTATGGAATATTTTTTTCTAGTGGAAAATAGAACATGCAACCAGCATGGTCATCATGTACCTAATACAGCAAAATTGAATTTTACATTTATCATACTCACCACATAACATAAGGCAAATGTATAACTTGCTAAAAAAAATTTGGTTGGTCAAATTTTAAAATATTAAAAGAACATAAATCCAAAAAATTAATTTTTGGTTCAAGGTTAAGATTTGAATGATGTGGGTCAATTAGCTGACTCAATTACCTCTTTGAATGGCAAGGCTTGCTTGCACAAACGCGAAGAAGTTCATTGAGACCATAGCTCGAACCCACCTTTGGCTGCATTGTTTTTGACCTATCTCACCTAGACATTTCGTGTCAGGATGGACCCAACTTCACTTCGGGGTTGGATATGATCCAGAACCCATTAAGCTAATCCAAATATAATTAGCTTAAATTGCCTATGTTATGCAACTTTCACATACTTATATTCCAAACTTATATTTGATTGAACTTAAATGTTATTCGACCAAATCCAAAACACAAAATCCAGGCAAGGAAGTCGAGATCCAACCCAGATCCATACTCCCGGCATCCGCCTGTCAGCGGGCCGTCCTTTTCCTTTTCTTATTATTATTTTTTTAAAATTTTTAAGGACTTTAAAGAAAAGATTTTCTCCGCCCGGTGGTGGAACGGTTTCATTTCATTTCGTCCCCGTTTAGGAACCCGCTCCCCGCGCTTGAAAGGTGGACCCCCCCCTGGGCTTCACTCCTTCCGCCTTGGCTCCCTTGCATCTTGAAAGAGGCCAGTGTCGCATCTTCTCGCGAGGTACCTCTCGATCTTTCCTCGTAAAATTTCCTTCATTTCTTTGCTACCTCAGACTGATTAGATTGTATCTCGTTTTGTTTTATTTGAGATCTGGTTTTCGGCATGTTTGGTCCAGTGTGCCGTTTGGTTATTCTTTACGCATTTTGGTTCCAGATCTAGGTTTCGCATATATGTTTTCAGCAACACTGTCTGGGTTTTGGTGCTTGATCTTTTTGATCGTCTGTATCTGATGTTATCAGGCTTAATCTTCGTGGATGTGTTACGTGCATTTCTCTGGTATTTATGGATTCTTTCGAGTGTTCGAGTTATACTTGATCTTTTGTCTGTTTCACTTGCTGGTAATTATCGTAACTTTTTGTGTACGTTCTTTTTCCCCTTTTTGGATTTCACTCATGCTTGCTGCATTCTCTTTAATTTTGCTTTGTCGAATTAGGTCCATGCAACTTTATACCTTTCTAACGGAGGACGTTCGTTTTCGTTTAAATTTCTCTTCACTTTCTTAGTGCTAGGATAGCGTTCTAATACAACAATCTGTAGATCGATTTTTTTCTTCAAATCTATGATTTTACAACTCAATCCTTGCCCCGTCAAGGACATGCACAAATACTTTCTTGCTGTGTTTTCAGATGGATATGTTGCTTCTTGTTTTGGGAGCTGATCGTTCATTGTGCTATGCCAACTCCGTCTTAGTTTCTAGATATAACTGATGAATGCAGACACAATAAGACTATAAGTTCGGATACTGCATCGTTGTCCATAACACAACGCCTAGATAACCTACTTCTCTGAACAATTGGGTGCTCTCAAAGACTCTTAGTAGCTCTAGCTTTTTCTGAGGATAAAGTTCGAACCATGTGCTGAACAGGTTGATCGAATGAGAGTCTGCGCATTTTGGATGTTTAGTCAAATTACCTCCTCATGATTGTTCGGATATTACTTAGTTCATGAAATCGGAAAAGGGTGAGACGTCTACCTTTGCATGTTCCCTCGATGTCCGAACTTTCATGCACCATATCCACTCGATGATCACCTACAACAGAAGATAACGAATGTGCCATCACTTTCAATGCTTAATACAAGTCGAATAACAAACTATAAAAAACATGATCACTTGCAAGTTGCAACTACAGATAACATATTACATTATTTTGATCATACTTACCCACTAATCAAAGACAATGATAATTTCATTGAACAATAATTTGCAATAAAGCATCGAAAGTAGCCTTAGAAAGCATATTTAAAGATTGTACATGTTATGCTTATGCATCCATCAAAAGTACATAAATGCTAAGCTAATTCAAAAAGTACATAACATCCATCAAAATTCAATTACAAATTTACAATCAGTATCACACTTAATTGTTTAGGTCATGGTCATTCATTTTCAGAAAAAGATCCGTATTCTTCTATTTCCTCTTCCTCTTCATCTTTTTCTTCAAAATTAAATTCTTCTTCATCTTCCATAGGCATCTTATCCTTCCCTTTGCTTTGCCTTTTTTGTCCCTTTCGTATCCTTGACCTTGTATAAACAGCAGTAGCACCTGCTCTTGATGCTTCAGATGCCATATCGATATTTCGCTAAGTAAGGGAATCATCGTCACCAACGAACTCATCATTAGTAGGATATTCATCGTGATCTTCAACCGATGCCAACATGATGGGGTCAAAATTTGCTCCATTAGATTTCCTTTCTTCGTACCTTCTTCTGAGCTTTTCGTTATATTGCACAAAAGCTAAATCGTTAAGCTTTTGATGCAATAATCTATTCCTTTTCTTCGTATGAATCTAAGATAAGAGAAAGAATTTAGGTAAGTTGTTAACTCAATAAAAGAACTTTCATTTATTTATAGTGTAAATAAAAAGCATAATTCTTAATTTCTTACCATTTCAAAAGTACTCCAATTGCGCTCACATGGGGTAGCACTACAAGTAAGGCTCAAAACCCGTATAGCAAAACTTTGCAATTCAGGGCATCCATAACCAAAGGTCATCCACCATTCAGCTATTACAAAAAGTTAAAAATCATGTGGAAACAATAAGTTAATCATATTCAAAAACCTTAAATCATATCTTAATAATGAAATAATTAAAAGAAAGCAAAGTTTCTTGAATTAATTACCTGGTGCATATGTTTTCCTCGAACTTATAGCTAATTCTAATCCAAAACCACTTGCTGCACTTCGATAACTTATAAGTTGATGACTGATTTGTTGTTGTTCTTCCTTACTTCGTATAAGTATAGCTATAACTTGAAACAAACCACCTTTAATCTCAACATTAGATTCTATCCCATCATAATCATAATACAACCCTGGATTCAGATACAATGTAGCAGCATGTAATGGCTTATGCATTTGCCTGTCCCATCTTTTGTCTATGATCTCCCAAATAAAAGCATATTGCTCTTCTTTATTTTTCATATTAACCTATAAAACAAGAAGTTAAATCTTATTAATTTATAAGATTAATAAGTAAGTAAAGATTAATAAATAACACATAAAATTGAAATATTTACGCACCTTTATTTGTTCCTTTACACGATCCATCTTCTCATAGATGTAGCCCATGGCTGGTTTCTCGTCACTGTCGACCATACGTAAAACATCTACCAAAGGACCCATTGCTCTAAGTGAAAAACTAATGCCCTTCCAAAATCTAAGTTGCAAAATTATTGCCTTAGGTTGCTTTCCTTGAATACTATATGATAAAAGGCATTTTTCCCATTGTTCAGAAATAACCATCGATCTTAGAGCTTCTTTTGACTGCCACAAGCTGTCCAGAGTTAAGAATCTAGTAGCAAAACGGGTCACAGCCGGTCTATGTATGTCTTTTCCTCCTGTAAAATGTCTCATCATATGCAATATCTGAACATGAGCATACATAAATGTCACTAGCTTCTTTGCCCTGCTGAAGATGCCTTTTAGTCTTTTTGTCTCTCCAATATCTTCAAGCATCAAATCTATACAATGTGCAGCACATGGTGTCCAAAACAAATGATTAAATTCAGCCATCAACATTCTACCAGCTGCAACATAATTTGCTGCATTATCTGTAACGACCTGCACAACATTCTTCTCTCCAACCTCTAATATTACTTCTTTTAACAATGTATACAATTTATTTGCATCCTTTACTTCATGGGATGCATCAATGGACTTAAGAAAAACTGTACCTTGAGGACAATGCACTAAAAAATTTATTAATGTTCTCTGTTTTCTATCTGTCCATCCATCTGACATAATAGAACATCCATAAGTAACCCAATGCTTTCTAAATCCATTTGTAAACTCTCTTACTCTTCCCACTTCCTTCTTTAAGAATGTTTTCCTTACTTCATGATATGATGGAGCCTTCATTCCAGGTCCAAACTGCCCTATATCATTTACCATCGCTTGAAAGCTAAGGGATCTCACAGCATTAAAAGGAATTCAATTTTGATACATCCACCTGCTAATGGATATGCATACTCGTTCTCTTTCTTCTTTCTTATATCGATTTTTCAATGTAGCTTGTCGTAGTGAGTCTGGCGATGAACGCACAAATGAATCCTTGGGTCCCTTCGAAAGCGGTGGTCGGGAGCCAAATAACGATGAAGATGATGAACATTGGGTGCTTGTCACTATGTTATCTTCCATACTAGAAAGTTCTCTTTGATATGGAAATGAAATCTTTTTGGCCTTCTTCTTAGATGTACCATGCACGTAATCATAAATTGTTTTCTTTATTTCTTCAGTTGCATTCTTGCAAGCTGCTACATTTTCGCTTCTTCCCATTAAATGGTCCTTGTACCTCGTTATTCCACTGGTAGAAATATGACCACATAATGTATAAAATACTGACATATTATCTGTCTTACATTTTGTCAAACCCCAATTCCATCTTGGATCCTTCGAACCTGGGAGTCTATAGTTGTATGCTGCATTTGAAAACCTAATACCAGTTGTTTTACTAGTCTCTGTGCCACAACTACCACTGCCACTGGCACTTTGAGAACAAGCAGTTGCACTTCTTGATGATTCCATACTCACTACAACAAAAAAAGAATAACGACTCAGCTTCAGTTTTCCAACCTTATACAAGAAATAGAACATTAAATAATTAACATTCATTGGTATGTGATGTTAACAGATAACCATCACATACCAATGAACAATAAAAACAGAAGAACGGAAGAAGACGAATCGTTGCATGGATCATGAAGCAATTACTAATGAACAAGTTAGACCAGAATAATCATCAAAAGAAACACGATGATAAGGAAGCAGACAAAGATTATTGATTGGTTGCAGCTTTTCATCCTACATAATCTTCTCTAGGTGCACATGATTTTGTTGTGGATAATATGATAATGCATCGTCTTGAATGGGTAGGTGCAACGGAATGTATCGTTAGTACTCTTCACGTTGAAGATACACATTTGAGAGAATTGCCAGCAGTTTGGAAAACAGTATTCAGCACTTAATGTCTTTAAATGAATGGTTGGAGAGTGGATGCATCATATAGGCATAGCAAGAGCATTGTACGGAGGCACCTACACATGTGCATACCCCATAGAACTTAGCTGTACTCAAGGTCTTTTAAGTTGAGATAAATTGTATTTGATTTCAAGGGCGATTTCCATACGGACCACTGTGTGAGTGGAGCTATATGCCCTGTATGAACAATGAAATAAGTTACAATACAAGTTAACAACTAACAAATTTCAAGATTATAGGCATGAAGTTGCTGTGGATGGAATCCCTAATGATATTGACCTGAATAATGAACTTGAAATCGAGAAGTAACTCCCACTGAATAGATAGGGAAGAGAAAAAAAAGAAACGGTCAAATAGTTGCAGATTTTTCTCTTCTCAAATTCTTTATGCGCACTTCGTGAAGCACATATTAAGGTATTAATATGTCTGTAATACTGGTAATCACCAGCAGCTGCGTGATTGTGCTGCTCATGTGTGTGTGAAAGAGAGGCAGAAGGCCACTAAATGGTGGGAGTTTGGGCAGCGGTTCAAGAGAGTATCTCACTGGCATGATGATGCTTTAAGCAAGCTGGAGCACATACCTGGAGATGGTGGCGGCGAGAGGCGGGAGCGGCGAGAGGCGGGCGCGGCAGCAGGCGGCGAAAGGTGGGAGCGGCTGGAGATGGTGGCGGCGAGAGGCGAGCGCGGTTGGAGGCGGCGAGAGGCGGGAATGCCACGGACGACAAGAGAGAGGGAGAGCGACAGACGCGGGCTGGATTAGGGTTCCGTGAAACCCTTTATATACGTTGGGTCGGGTCGATCTGGATCGACCCGATCCAAAGTAGATCCGACCGCTTACGGTGCTATAGCGGCCCGCAATAGCGCTGTAAACGGTGCTAACTCCACCATGGTGGGTCGCCTGCTAAGGACGACCCACTATAGCGATTGCGGGTCCGCTAAACCGCTATAGCGCGCTATAACGGCCGCTATGGCGCGCTATTGATAACTTAGGTATCGGCACAAAAAGAAGCTTGGTGGTGGAGTAAAGTAGTACAAAATAAAATCAAGGCAAAGAAGGCATGTTACAAATTATATTATGCTAAGAAAACTAGTGAAACTTTAGAAACTTATAAGAAAGCAAAGAAGGAAGCGAAAAAGGCCGTTAGTGAAGCAAAAGCTAAGATTTGGGATGACTTATATAAAAAACTCAACTCAAAAGAGGGTGAAAGAGATATTTTTAGGATAGCTAGGGCTAGAGATAAAAAAACTAAAGATCTTAATTATGTTAGATGCATAAAAGATGAGGATGAAAAAATTCTAGTGGCAAATGATGATATAAGAAATAGATGGAAAAACTATTTTTATAATCTTTTTAATGAAAATAAAGATGTTAGTATTAGTTTAGGAGATTTAGCCAAGTCAGAAAAGTATATAAACCACAATTTCTACCGACGTATTCAAAAGAATGAAGTCAAAGAGGCTCTTAAACATATGAAGAGTGGTAAATCGGTAGGACCAGATAATATTCGAGAAATAGGAATCACTTGGCTCACAAGACTATTTAATGAAATATGGAAAAACCAAAAGATACCCGAGGAATGGAGAGCAAGTACACTTATACCCATATATAAGAACAAGGGAGACATTCAAAATTGTGCGAATTATCGAGGTATCAAGTTAATGAGTCATACTATGAAATTATGGGAAAGAATTATCGAACGTAGGTTAAGACAAGTATCAAGTACAACGGAGAATCAATTTGGATTCATGCCAGGCAGATCTACTATTGAAGCGATTCACCTTTTGAGACGTCTTATGGAACATTTTAGAGCAAAAAAGAAAGACCTTCACATGATATTTATTGATCTAGAAAAAGCTTATGATAGGGTACTGAGGGAGGTTCTTTGGAGAACTTTGGAAAAAAGAGGTATCCCATTGACATATATTAACCTTATAAGAGACATGTATGATGTGCAAAAACATGTGTGAGGACTCATGAAGGAACGACAGACTTCTTTGAAGTTAATATTGGGTTACATCAAGGATCAACTTTAAGTCCATACTTATTTATAATGGTGATGGATGAGTTAACAAAACATATTCAAGATGAAGTACCTTGGTGTATGTTATTTGCAGATGACATTGTATTAGTGGAGGAGTCTAAGGAAAAAGTTAATAGAAAATTAGAACTATGGAGAGAAACATTAGAAAGCAAAGGCCTCCGACTTAGTAGAACAAAGACAGAATATATGGAATGTAAGTTTGATTATTTGGTTACTTCAGAGGACATGGAAATTAAAATTGGCACACATTGCATTCCCCAAAAGGAAAGTTTTAAATACCTAGGGTCAATTTTTGAGAGTGATGGAAGAATTGATGGAGATGTTACATATAGAATTAATGCTGGTTGGTTAAAATGGAGAGGAGCATCAGGTATTCTTTGTGATAAGAAGATACCATTAAAGTTAAAAGGTAAATATTATAGAGCAGCAATTAGGCCTACCATGTTTTATGGTTCTGAGTGTTGGGCAGTTAATCATCAACATGTACAAAAGATATCTGTGACAGAAATCAAGATGTTGAGATGGATGAGTGGCCATACAAGAAAAGACTGTATACATAATGAGGTTATTAGAAACAAATTAGGAGTGGCACCAATAGAGGATAAAATGAGAGAACATCGTTTAAGATGGTTTGGACATATAGAAAGAAGATCAAAAGAAGAACCTGTAAGAAGGTTAGAAAAACTAAATTTGAAAAGTATTAAAAGAGGTAGAGGACGACCACAAAAGTGTTGGAAAGAAACAATAAATAATGATCTAGCTTATTGGGAGTTAACTGCTAACATGGCACATGATAGGGATCTGTGGAAACAAAGAATCCATGTAGCCGACCCCGTCTAGTATGGGAAAAGGCTTAGTTGTTGCTGTTGTTGTTATAATCACAGGAGTTTAAATTTCAAAACTTTTTAAAATCACTTTTAAACATGGTTTGCAATTCTTTTGTGCCTTTGATTCTGAACATTTTTTAAAGCTGTTCTCTTATACTTTCATAAGAAAATTACACTAAACCTGTTACCTATTCTATATTTTTCCATATAACTAGTCTTTTATTAAAGCTAATGAGAGTTTTCCAAGAATTCTCTGAAAATCCCATGTTGAAGTTTGAAGATCTCACAAGAGAAACATTTTGGAGGGAATGCCAAGTATCACAATGGTGACTTTGGAGTGGACTAGCATTGCGTACTGAAGTTATTGTCCAGGGTAAATTCAGATTAATCTACAAGGTGGTCATCAGCACTATACATATTGTTTTGCTCTGGGTGCCGTTCTATCAGTGATTTGTAGTAGAAATCTACCCTCCTTCACGTCTCTCTTTGGCATCGTGATGCCTTTGCTGTATTTGAAGATTTATGTTGCATATTTTTCACTTATATTTTGTAAATTCTTGATTTTTAATGCAGCTTTAGCATAAAAGAAAATGGTGGATGCAGAAGATGTTCAGCCCCTTGTTTGCGATAATGGAACTGGAATGGTGAAGGTATGGCTTGTGTATGCTTCCACCTCTTCTTTTCCCCCATCGATATGTATTATTGGTATTCTTGTTACCTGTGGTTATATTATATCTGCTAGGCTGGGTTTGCTGGCAGAAGGATGCATATGTTGGTGATGAAGCTTAATCCAAGCGAGGTATTTTGACTCTGAAATACCCAATTGAGCATGGCATCGTTAGCAACTGGGATGATATGGAGAAAATCTGGCATCACACTTTCTATAATGAGCTTCCGTGTGGCTCCAGAAGAGCACCCTGTTCTTCGCAAGGAGATTACTGCCCTTGCTCCCAGCAGCATGAAGATCAAGTTGGTGGCACCACCTGAGAGGAAATACAGCGTTTGGATTGGAGGCTCAATCTTGGCATCATTGAGCACATTCCAACAGGTACTGCCCCTTTCACTCTTGTTAAGCTTGTAGGCAAACCAACTTCCCTGCATTCTCAAAGGCCATTCCTTTCTGAAGATTTACGTTGTCATTTTGGTGAGAACTAGATCTTTCTTGTGCTCCTCTAGTTGGTTCTTGACTTCTATAGCATGCACTATATGCTTGCTTTCTTTTTTCGAATTTTTAGATGCGATGTTGAGATGTCGGTAAGCATAACTAATCTTGTTGATGCTTATGAATTAGTTAATTATTTTTGTATGAGACCTCTTTTGTGAGGATAATATGCTTGCACTATCTTTCTTGTGCTCCTCTAGTTGGTTCTTGACTTCTATAGCATGCACTATATGCTTGCTTTCTTTTTTCGAATTTTTAGATGCGATGTTGAGATGTCGGTAAGCATAACTAATCTTGTTGATGCTTATGAATTAGTTAATTATTTTTGTATGAGACCTCTTTTGTGAGGATAATATGCTTGCACTATCTTTCTTGTGCTCCTCTAGTTGGTTCTTGACTTCTATAGCATGCACTATATGCATGCTTTCTTTTTTCGAATTTTTAGATGCGATGTTGAGATGTCGGTAAGCATAACTAATCTTGTTGATGCTTATGAATTAGTTAATTATTTTTGTATGAGACCTCTTTTGTGAGGATAATGATGGGTTCGTGTTTGTGGTGAAACACATGTGGATAGTGAAGGCCGAGTATAATGAGTCTGGCCCATCTATAGTCCACCGAAAATGCTTCTAAATCTGGTTTCCTTGATAATTTTTCTTCACTTTTTAGTGATTTACTACGTTGCACGGGTATGCCAATATATGCGACGTACCCGTATCCGGTACATACCGGGTACAGGTAGGCATATCGGTATGTCTGGTACATATCGATACCAAAAACGGTGTACTGGTATACATAGATGCATACCGGTATGTGTACCCAATATGGGTACATCAACTTTCTGTATTGGGTACTTAATGGATCGGCTCGACCCATACATATACGGGTTGCCCGATCCAAAACTCAATTGTAAAAGTAAAAAAACAACCCTAATCCTCATTCTCAACATCTCTTTCTGCTGTCAGTGCTGTCCTCAGCGTCTCTCTTCTCTCAGTGCTCTGTCTCACCACTCACCAGCATCTAATCCTCATTCCCCAGCGTCTCTCTCTGCTGTCACTGCTCTGTCTCACCAGCGTCTCTCTTTCTGCTCTCAGTGTTCTGTCTCATGTGCTCATCACCGGTGACTGCGAGCGGTGGATGATGGTGGATGGGCAGCGACTACGAGTGACGTGCCCATTGCAACCCGTAGCCAGATGAATGCTTTGCAGTTTATCATGAAAAAATAAAAATCATTATGCTTGATGTATCCGTTTTTGCGATTTTAGTTAGACTGCTCCACAATTTCATATTCGAGTTCCACTTTTGCAGACTCAAGTTGCTTAATTGAATTAACCAATATTCAACCTTAATCATGTATATACTTTATTGTGTTTAGAATGTGAATTTTGATATCCGTTATTGTGTTTAGAATCTGAATTTTGATATGAAAGTCATGTATACAGTTTCTTGAAAATGTTATTGAATGAAACTTTCTTGTTGCTCAGTCTTAATAAATGTTCAGACTTGACTTGCATGACTATTTACAGCTTTTCTGTTGCCATTGAATGACATGCACAGCATGGCCTGTAACTGCCGTCGAATTCTTATATGATAGAGAAGCATTTGCATTTTCCAATGCACTCTGTTGGTTCCCAGCTTCTATTTGTGACGCTTCCCCTTCAATAATACTTATAATACAACAACAACAACAACAACAACAACAACTAAGCCTTTTCCCATACTAGACGGGGACGGCTACATGGATTCTTTGTTTCCACAGAGCCTTATCATGTACCCCTTCAATAATACTTATAATGACTCAATATATTGTTGTCCTATGTGTGTTTAAGTATTTAAATGTTCTTGATCTTTGGTACAAATGAAGATGTAACTGATTGCATACGATATTAGTCTTATTTTTATTGATACATAGTGCCCTCATCATGAGGGTACATAGCGTTGTCATCATCAGTAATTAAGTTTCAGATGATGCCATAGCAAGGAAGAATTATCTGTTAGCATTATTTTTTCTATTTGTTGAAATGAGGTACTCTTCTCACTATTCTCATTGATGAAAGAACAAAAAAAAATTAGATAACTGACAATTGACATGGCTCAAGGTGGAGCCAGAGTAAGATATATAGAGTTGAGTCTAATGCAGGGATCCAAAGAATGGTTTATTAGTTTGTGGCACCATTGATATTCTACTTTAGTCAGATCCTGTTTGGGATTGATATGCCCTCATGGTTTTCTTTAGGTGAAGCTATGAGAGTTGCATGATATCCTTTCATTTATGCATACTAAAATGTGTAACCGTATGCCTCTTGCCTCTTTCACTTGGTCTCGGATCCTTCTAGCATCTATTCTTCCCATCTGCAAGAACACGATAAGATGATTGTTTGCTTGACCTTATCAAAACATGATATTGTATCCTCTTATAATCAGTTTGGTTTTTTTATTTTATTAACCTTCAGCTTTATACTCACTGCTTTCTGATAATAAGCCTACTCCTTGGACCCTCATGAGATGAAATCTTTCCCAGCCACATCTGCTACTTATGCTTGCTATATCTGATTTTGTGATTTAGTTAGACATGTTTCTATGCTTTCAGTTCTCTGTCTCTATGCTGTCAGTGCTCTTAATGTATTTAGATTCAAGATATTGTGTTTATAATATGAATTTTGATATGAAAGTCATATGTATACAGTTGATTGAAAATGTTATTGAATAAAACTTTCTTCTTTTCATATGTTGTATTTGTTTGGCTCTCGGTGTATCTAATGTCACGGGAAGTTGTCCTTTTTTCGCCTGCAAATGCTTTACGATAAATTTAAGATCGAGATCTTAGGCATTCTCTTGTAAATTGCTGATTGAGTTTGATATTTATCTGCCAAGCACCAGCTCTTTAAAATGTAGAATGCTTTGTAAATGTGTTTATATTTATTTATGTAAATTTATTTTTTATTATGTTTTTTAATAGTGGCATACCTGTACCTTAGTTTTAAAAAAATCTGTATACCCTGTGCCCATTCCCGTATCCATGCAACATAGGTGATTTATCTTTTGTTTCTGGGTCAGATTGCCGACCACAAGTTTGTAACCTTGTTCCTTATCTGTCTCATGTAATAGCAGGAGTTTGTACTAAAGATTAGGTGGGATTTCATTTTCTGTTGCCTCTACGTTTATTCAGTTTGAGATTGGAGATGAAGTTTGCCGTTACAAGTAATTTTCTCCGTGTAATACTGTTCATCAACCGTGTAATTGAACACTGGGCAGTCTCAGTTATCGTTTGTATTATTTATCTTGGATTCTCTTTAACCTGCCTGAACTAAAGTTGAGGCTTCTTTGTTTACTCTACATCAAGGGTCTGAAAAAGCAAAAGGTTGGGTGGTTGTGGTGTTCGTGTGATCCCTATGTTTAAATTTTCTTCCTATTTGACTTTCTTTTAACATGCTTGGTGCATTCCTGACACTTCACATGGTCTTGCTGTGGATTATGATTGATAAAAGCTGTTGGTTTGCTTTGGCTTTTGTCATCACTGCCTGCCTTTTTGTGCTGCCTAAGCAACACTTTGTGACCTACCAATTCTGGCGTTTTACAATTTAAATTTTCCAGTTTTCCAGGTAAATTTGATTTGTGAATTTCGAGTTGCAAATAGATTTCTGAAAGGAAGGCTGGGCAAATTTATATGCAGCACTGTCCATTGCCGAGTCCTGGTCAGCTTTGGTTGGAATTGGGTCTTCAAGCCTAGGACTGTCATACATCATACACATACCAGTTGTACATACTCAACTTGTTTGCTTGATCTTGGTGCTTGAATTTTGTTTGAAAGGGTAGAGGAAGGATAGTGTCAGGAATATCTCTGGCCTGTACAGATTCGAAGTCCAGATTGCGTCAGGGTGATTGGTGTATCTGATTATTGTTTTCAAAATAATTGCTACGAAGTTTTTGTGGATCCTGTGTTTCTATTAGCTTGGTTTCGCAGCATTAGCCCAGGTCCAGTCTGCTTTTCACCATTATGAATTTCCTTTCCTTTTTTTTTTTACTAAGGCCATTGTGAGTTTTCATGTATAGTATAACAGATATATTCACAGCAACGGCTCTGGTCTACCGCCTGTCTCCATCATGAATTTATATGAAAGAGCTCATCTGAATTTCACCAAAGTGAACTTCATCTCCCCTGCAAAAATTTTCTAGGTTCGCCTACTGCCTGCCTCCATCATGGACTACTGTTGGGTTCCATTTTCCATAGAGTACAAACCTTCTCTTCTATGTACCAATGCTTCTGCATAGTGCACATGCACACACACACACACACACTTTCATGGATCGAGTGGCTTATACTATGGTGCATTTTCCTTTTACATTGGGTAATGAAAATGGGCAGGAAGCCAAAAAAGAAAGAACCAAAGTGCAGAGCAGTAGCAAGTAGAACCTTGATAAGACTGCTGCGCAAGAAAAAACTTATATTCTCTAGAGGAAGATCAAATATCCTCAGTCGCTGATCGACTAGCACGCTTAGGTTGACGAAATAGCGCGTTGCAGTCCCTGAGACGATGCCATAAAATCACACTCCAATTTGTGAGAAGTCGGTAGCTACTCGCGGACACGACATGGTGGTGGCAGTATTATTCTCTACGTAATATAAACAATTAAATAAAATTTATGTGCCAAAGCTATAGAGAAGATAAGGGACAGAACATTACTAGGAGCAGAACAATGAATACATTGATGCAAGCGCGTTCGTCGTTGAAATGAAGGCTTTTAAGAGAAGGAAGCTTGCAATCTGTGTAAAGTTTCGCCTCACTTAAGGGATCGGTCTGTTGGACAACTTGCATTTTAGTTCAATTACAAATTTCAGCTTGCGCCTATATGACTCGTGAGTAGACTGTCCGGTTCAACCCACCCACCTTGGCTGTTTTGAGCTGGAACCTAACTGGCCCTGGAAGCAGTGGGAACCAGAACGGCCAGAACCGAAACTGGGGAACCCTATGGTTCTGTTCCTGTTCCACGTGGAGGAGAATTAAGCTAGAACCAGAACACGGTCCCAAGGTACTTTTGTTAGTTTTTTAAAATCTTAATATATTTTCTATTTTTGAGTAAAACCTGAAGAGGAACCAAAACTGGAATTGGAACTGAGGAATCCGGAACCGGAGGAGGAGCCAGTTTGGTTGACAGGACGTCTACTTGCTGGAATGGAATTTCGAGAAAGATTGAGCAGGAAAATGGTCATCTTATTGCTGTTCAGAAATACAGATTGGTAATAAGGCTTGGTCTGTGGAATAAGCCCATGTCCAGAACACACATGCATCCCCGCGCCCACACGCATACTCGTTTAGATGGTGTATCTTACTACTTTCTCCTTCCTATTTTCATCTTACGTCAATAACTTTTATTGTTTCAGACATACTGAATTCTCGTTTGAGCTGCACAAATCCATCATCTACATCTGATTCTTTTCTTTTAGCTTGTAGTAAAGCTTGGATGCATTTTTAACTGCCCAAATGCTGCATGTATGTGGTAAGTTTTCAAGCGTGGGTGAAGAACAATGGTGCTCTAAGATTTGAACGACAGTGTCCAGACTCCATGCGATCTCTTAAACCATGACTAAAGGATTGTACCTTCTGATCAGATATGATGCCGATTATTCTTTTCTTCTCTGGTGCGTCGGCTTGCACCTGTCGTTTTGCCTCCGGGGCTGCTCCATTAGTCTTCGGTGTTTGAGGGTCTCTACCCTTCTAGCGTATCTTGACATTATTGGGAGCTGAGCACTGCCCCCAGCATTAGCTGGTTCAGTTGCCAACCATTCTCATCTTGTTAGCTGAACAATCGAGATCATTGCAAAGTCTTTGTACTTTATTGGATAAAAAAGGCTGATGATGTAATATAAGATTGGAGAGAAGGATCAGAATTAGAGCTTGACAGAAAGAATGGATATGAGCCCGTGAAAGCATGAAACAAAAATTTCTATTATAGATCTCTCACTGTCTATGGCTTCAAGTCTAAGAGATGCTAGACAGTTTTGTTACCGTGAATTTCTCGTCTTTTCCAAACGCGAGAGAGAAAAAGAAGATCAGAATGGCAGAGAGCTTCATGTAGCTTGCACACCTCAGCATGATTATTGTGCTCAATGATATAGGATTCTTTCTCTGAATTATCCAAAGGTCCTTCAGCAATCATACGCGTCTTCTGGCCATTATAGTCACCATTAAAGTCTCCGTTCCTCGAATCATGAATTTCTTAAAATGGCGCATCACCATTTTCTACGATTGTTAGTCTTCTTCTTTTTTTATTATGTCAAGGATTAGTAGTCTTTTAATGTCAATTCAAATCAAGCTAAGCGTGTTTGCTTCATGAAGGCAGAAAATTTACAAGCAGAAAAAGCTGCAGTCTTCATTTTTATTTTTTAACGGAGGCTTTTGCTGAAAACAGAGAACCACAACTAATTGTACATAAGGGCGTCAGCTATTACACACAGCATAATAAAATCAAAGATGACTTTCCTAAAGATAATTAGAAATCCTAATCATGGTGTTTTACTAATCACTATACCATTAGCGTACATGGCTCCTCTTCCACATCTACCTTTCGTGTCTCTAGCAGCAGAAGCAAACATCCCAAGCAACCCAGCAATGAGAAAAATAGGAGTCCCAGCTCCAACCCAACCCTTCTCCATTGATCTTGACAGAAGCAGTCCTCCAAGGAGAACACCAACAGCAAAAGGCAAAGCCAGACGTATGAAAGAGGCACCACCAACCGTTTCAAGTCACCAGTCACTCTATCTTCTTGCATGTAAGAGAATTTATCAAGTGGTTTGGTGGAGAAAGAACCCATGAATCTGCGGATGGAATCCAAAATTGTAGCTTTGCAGAAAACTTCAGCGAAAGCAGCAGTTTTGTTCGGAGGGGATTGGTTTCGGTTGCTCCGTATAAAAACTGGCCATGGTCATGGTGGTCTCTGGGGAGGAGAGAGCGTCTGATCGGGATTTTGGTTGCGAAACGTAGAAGAAATGTTCGTACATTTTGAGAGAGAGAGAGAGGAACGCACATGCTTTGTTTTCCATGACAAAACTACTAAGGTGACCGTCGGTGGTCGTTTATCTGGCGACCTGCAGCACATGGGTTGCCATCTAGCAGATATATCACTGTTTAGCTGTAGAGAGTGGCTCAAGGAAAGCCATCTACCTTACTGTGAGTTCAAGAAACAAGAATTCTGGTGCGACGACCACCAGGTAGTCGGTTTTTGGGCAACCCACAACAAGGAAAGCCATCTACCCACCGTGTTTGATTGGGTTTCGGTTTTGAATCTTACAGAAGACTTCATTTGTTTTGTTTATGGTTTCGGATGAGGAAGAACATCCAGTACGACTCCATCAACACCGTCAAGGAGGTTCTGTGTGGCACGTCCTTATTGTAGGTCGCTGAAACTCCCCACCTTGACTCAATACTGATCTGCCACCGCAGACACCATAAATTCAGATGATGACCTCCTAACTTAAACGATTTTGACAACTATATTGAATGAGGAAGAAGACCATCAGAACTTGCCGATCTAACAACTCGGCCTTGTCAAGTGATTCAGTAGAAATTCAGGCCTTCCCTCTCTGTTTGCTTAATAAGGATGGAGGTGAATATCTGCTCACTTTTGTGGGTGTTCTAAAGATAGCCCCCGTTCGATCGCAAGGTTTACCAATCGATATTTAACATCAGACCAACATATATAGTTTTGTATTGTATTTTGTAGAATATTCAAAGAGATGCAATGTTAACTTCCTAAATATAGAGCTACTAGGCATGGTTTCAAGCACGGCCAAACTGAACGCCAACAACCTATTTGGGTGAGACAAGCATGGCCGAACCTCAGCTCGTTTTCCAGCCCTAACCAGCCATGATCCCTTAGCAAGAACTTGAGCCGGTATCACAGTGTGAAGAGGCTAACTGCTTCTGTAATTTTAGGTTCAGTCTCCCAGTGCGCAGATAGTTCTCACTTGAACCAGAGGATATAGAATTAAAAGAAGAGGATTCCATCATCTGATATATGACACCTACCATGAATCAGATTCCGGGCGACCACCTGCTAATCTGACCATCCATATAAATAAATCTCCATGACACGGTATCCTCATCCGACGAATGACAAAATATCTTCTCTGCAGAAGAAATTCTGCAAGCGGGGTTTACTGCTTTTGGTCTTTGAATGCGGTGAAGATCGTGTCGAGTGCAAACGCAGAAGGATACAACACGCAATTGTGGTACCAGTACACAATAATGGCGGTCGTCTAACGAAGGGGTTAAGTGGCACAACCAAATCAACTCAATCCAACCTCATACCCAACATTGGTTTGACACGAAACACGACTATCACTCGATACAGATCCAGCATTTAACAATTCCATCGAAACCATTGACATGCATTAAATACATCCTTATTTATTTGGTTAGATTGGATACATTACTGAAATTCAGCAAGTGGACCTTAGTATCGGAAACAGATCGAGGATAGCATCGATATCTCCACCTTCATTTGATTGTACATGCCTCCTCACTGTGAGCACACAAGCGTTTGAGTTCTACATGACCTCCCATGGATTATTTGCCAACAAAGGATCCGACACGAGACACCATTTGGGTATTTAGTGCAAGTGACGCGACGAGGGACACTTCTTTAGAAAGAATACGTAGAAGGACACGACACACGAGGGCACGTTTGAGTATTCATGGGACACGTGTGGAATGTGAGAAATCCTTTTCAGTTCAAAGCCCTGTTCGGTAGCTGTTTAAGTTGAGTTCGTTGCAAAAGGTAGAAACGGTGAGGCAGGCGTGGCCCGTGCCTCTGCCTTCATGCGCTAGCTCTTAGTTAACCAGATTAGATTCACCAATACGGTACGGCAGGATGTTGTTCTCCCAAAATTAACAGGAAACGGAACCCTTTTGTTTCTCGATTTACAGTGAGGGAGCATCAGAGCTTCATCGAATGGAGAGTCTGACCCATCACGGTTATATTTGATGGAAGGATGGGGAGGCCGAAGCCAGTGCACACCGACCTCATGACCTTTAACTTGTGTGAGCTATTGCTCTTTGTGCAGTAAAAGTCACCATAAAAAATGATAAAATAATTTAAAATTTAAAATCTTTTCCTCACTGGCGAAATGTTTCATGTTGTTACTCTCACAGTAATGAAAACAAAGGTGACGATTTGAATCATCAAAATTAATTCTCGATTGGGTGATTGGAACAGTTGTACTTAATTAGTTGTATTGCAGTTGATAGGGTTATTTTGAGAGTATATACTACAAACTTCATGGGATTGAATTGAATGGTGGTACTGGAGAAGTGGACTACCATCGTTTTCAGTTAAAAATTATGTTCTTTTGTCTTAATATATATCTAACCAGCATCCTCGGCACTCATTAAGCATCGCCTCCACAGACCCGAAATCAACCGAAGCTTCTGTCACTCGAAGTGGGTCCGCTACATGGATTGTCACTCGTCCTTGTATCGTATGCACCGAATGAAAGTTATTTCCAGGTAGAAGAGAAATGTATATCTGAATATAATACTCGGTTCAAGCCAATGAACATGTCATACAAATGGATTCAGCAGAAAGAAAAATGGAAACATAACGCACGGAGGCTCAGCCAACTGAGGTCCTGAAAGCAATGCTGAAGAGTCTCAACACGCCAAACGTAACAAGCATGGCCGCCCACCCTCCCAGCAAAACCCCAACAGTAGAACACCCCATTGGCGACCCTCCCAGCAGAGCCCCGGCCACACCGAACCCAGCCAAGCCCAAGCTAGAAACAGCTGAGACCACCCCCATCCGAACCCAGTGTTGGGAAATGAAGCTGCCTGCTATGAGCGGCAGAGTACCATCAAGTCCAAAAGCCAGAGCCGATGCCCCGGCCGCCTGCAATGGGTTCGGTAACTTCTCCATCTCCTTCTCAGCTCTCTTCACTCCCTGTACCTTCTCCCTCTTCATCTGAGCCACTTGGATGTCAAGCTGGGAGTACACAGACACGAACTCGCCAATAGCCATGCTGCATGCACCGGCCACAAGCCCAGACACTGGTATGGCTCGAACAGACTGGTTGACAGCCCCAACACCGATCATGAGAGAGGAAACCGAGACTAGCCCATCGTTCGCGCCAAGAACGGCAGCTCGAAGCCACTGTTCTCGCTGCGAGTAGTCAAAGGGCTTGGTTTCCTCCTCGCCTTCCATCTCTGATGATGGTAGCACTCTCACCACCACCTCTGGTGTTTCCACAGCATGCAGTACGGAGTTTTGGTACAAAAGAGTGGGTTGTTGGTGATGCATAGACATGAGTTTCTATAAAAAAAGTGGATTAGCTGGTTGATGACGAGACTAAGGAAGAAAGCCAACAAAGAGAGAAATGAACAGAAAGGAGGGCTTCCCACACGTCCAAAGATTCACAACGAAGAAGGATGGAAAAAAGAGAAAGGGAGGAGTGTGGAGGACACACGCCTTTGTTTGTTGAGCACCACGGAGATCTCGCGGCGAAAAAAGCGTTCTAGCGCTGAACGAAGGCAACTATGGTGACAAGTTTCAGTTTCAAGTACATACTTAATTATGCTAATTGTTATTTTCTAAAATAAGTATTTTATATACTTTTTTATATAAAAAATGAGATGGCTATATATATATATATATATAAGTGGATTCACGCCGCTAACTCATTCTCAATCTCTTACTGAGGTCGTCCCTCATCGTTTTTTTGAAATATACTATCGAAAAGCAATGATGAACAATGATAATAGTTAAAATAAATAACCTTGAATGGGGGACAAGATCGGCTTTTTCATATATATATATATACATATTATTTACAGCTCAAATACTATTGTAGTTGCTATCGTTACAAGAACAAATTTTACTTTTAGAGAAAATAAATTGATGTTAGTAATGATAGCTTGATTCGTCCAATTATTTATACAGGTGTGGCTCCTAATATCTTTTAGTATTGCTCAATTAATTTATAAGTATGTGATTACTAATTACTTCTAATTGGAAACACATCATGGGTCAGTTTCCCCATCATGGAAATTATAGGAATAAAGATAAGTGTCTTAAAGCCTTATTCCTTATTCTTGAATTTATTTTAGCAGTATAAAACTCTGACCTAGGATTTGACCCCCCTTGTATTCAAAGTGTTGGGTTGGATTATTCTAAGATAAAACTCATTTATATTCAACGTAGGCATTGCTTAGTGATCCCACATCTTTCTTTCGAGCCGTATTTAAATCCCCATATGTTATTCGATTGTTCATTGCTTTTTTTTAAAGTGATAAAGCGGTTCAGGAATCGATACTCTTAGTTTTTAATGAAGGAAATTGACAGAAGGATTGGGGAAATAATTCATCAAAAATGTAAGCCGGTGGATGATTCTCTTGCTCACTATGCTAATGATTATACATGACTGATTAAGAATGGACCCTGCGGTATCAACTGGAATAGAGTCGGGTCAAGAACCTGCTAGAACCAAAACCGATCAAACCAGATTCAGAACTAGAGAGCACCTGGACCTGTTCTGGTTTCACCTTTTATAAAATTGGAATTGGGCCAGAACTGAAACCAGCTGTTTCAGATCGTCAGCTTCACATTGTTTAAAATTTTTTATTTAAATTTCAAAATATTTTCTGGTTTCAAGTGGTTTAGGACTCAAACTGGAACCAGAACCAGGTTAGCCCTGATTCAATTATGGTTCTTGGTTCCAAAGTAAACCGAAACCAGCAGTTTCAAATCGCAGTTCCGGGTACAGAAACAGATGTGTCCAATACTTGGACGGGGAACTTCAACTAGTTTATCCAATTTGATTCAGTTTCAGAAGTAGAAGAAGCAAGACCCTCGCTTGACTTGGGTTCCAACTGAAAAGAGCCATCAAGGGAAAGGTGATAAGAGTTTGGTTTAATTTCTTTCCTTCAAACAGATTTGCATCGGGCTAAGCTGTTTCTCCTTAAGATAGAAATTAGCTAGTTTGTTTTGCACGTCCCGTTCAATTCATATTGTGAAGCAAAATCTTTCTGTTCCTAGCGCAGCCATTCTTGTATAAAAATTTGCCATTTTTTTTCCCCTGATTTTGGTGGGTTCGGCAACTAGGAGGGGTTCAAGGAACCACTGGGACCAAACCAAACCGCTGGTTTGGTTTTAGACATCGAGCGGTTTGGTTTAAAAAAAAATATTGACGGTTTGGTTCACGGCTCCACGGTTGGTATCAACCATAAGAATCTAACCATTAATTACATAACATAAACACACACATATATAGAGAGAGAGGGAGAGAGAGAAACCAGTAAGTGTTAACAAATTCAAACAAATCTGAATAATTTATCTTTATTCATAGATGATTGAAATTTGAAATTTAAAAAGCAAAAGTGCTCACGTGAATAAAGTTCACCAGCAAAAAGTATACATATACCTTTTGACTGTATAGATATACCAATCTCTTTCTATGTATATTACTACTACAACAACAACTAAGTCTTTTCCCATATGATGGAGTCAGCAAAGTTTATATAAAGTTTTGCATTAGGCTTCCAATAGCAAGCATAAAACTTTGTCAGACTTATTTATCATGAGTTTTACAAATTATAATAGGGCTATATGGAAACAAAGAAAACATATAATAAAAGTTTATATATATATGCTTATGTACATATAAATATAAATCTTGATAAGTTTATATATATGAGTTTTATAACCATATATATAATTATATATAATTGGGACCATAGATCCAAATAAATGATGACATAATACTCAGTATTTAACTAAACCTTAAAATAAATAGAATCGTGGTACAAAACGAACCAAACAGGAACCATCGGTTAGGTTAGGTTCTAATCATGTCCCGGTTTGGTTTGGTTCTCTAAAAACTAGGAACCACAATTAGCGGTCAGGTTTCGAGATTGAAACTAGAAGAAAACCAAACCGTAAACACCCCTAACGGCAACAACCTCGACTCGTCGTTGAATAGGTATGCCATTGTTGTTCCTGCATCTGCACCGTGGTGGACGTAGTGAACTTTTAGAGTGAGGCTAGCAGCTCATAAGCTTAATAGTGGGCTTATCAGTTATAGCTCATGGCTGTAACCGTGGGATACCATTCACTTCATCTTCATCTTTTGCAGTGAGGCACAGTTGCTGCGGATTGAAAAATTAGTTCACGGTTTAAGCCGTGGACTAAGATATTAACCGTGCACTAAATCTTTTTTATGGTTTGTTTTTCAATTAGGAGTGCCAGTCCTGTGCATCTGCACCTATTAAGCGAGGTGTTTAATTTGCAGTTCTGGGTCTGCAGTACTGGGGCAGCGGCCAGCTTCAAGGAGTGGGCCGCATGGTTTACGTGAAAAAGCGAGTACGTCGCGTCGCTACAATATACGAGGGGGCAGAGCGTGTAGTCCTGGTACCATAAGCACAGGCCTGCAAATCAAACACTCCTTATTCGCATTAGTACTATTAATAAATAGGGCCTACCAGATGGGTATGGCTTTCCCTGCGGTCTTCTACAGTTTTCCTTCTATTTCTTATCTCTGAGCTTCAGTGCGCTCTGAAATAAAACAGAAGAAAAGATCTGTGTCATGAATTCCTGGTGATGTTTTTGAGCTTTTATATTTCTTATTTTTTCGAAATGAAAATAAATGCCCAAAGACTTTGAAAGGTAAAAAGTAGCAAAAAATACTAGACTCCAGTAATTTTTTAAATTTTAATATAAGTCTCTTACAAATCTAAGTATGATAACGGAAGACATCTATTTTGGATTTAAAAAAAACGGTGGTATTTAAAAAAAAAATACTTTAGTGTTGTCAGCATTGAGGAACATTTCATATTTCTTTCTATACCAATATATGCGTTGTGGCATTTTTTTAACAGAAAGGCCATAGTTTTTGACTTCGCCGCCCAAATTAAGGCGCGTGAAAATTCGAGGCAGGAAGAACTAAAATCTGAAAAGGAGTGTGGCCTTCACGCGCATGATGAATTAAAAATTGAAAAGTAGGCGGTTCAAACTTCAATCACTAACAGGAATACTACTTTTCCATTAGACAATGACTGCGATCGTAAGATGTTAAAGCAAGATTAGTTTAATGTTCTCTCTCTCTCTCTCTCGATCGCTTTATTTTATAAAATTGCTGGGTTGAGCTAACAGCACAACCGGGTATCGAACTCCCGACCTTTTGCTAAAGATAAAACCTTTAACAAGTGCTGTATGGCCCTTTCCGGCTTATTCATATCGACTTTATAATTTGAACACGGTTTATGGCTTGGGCTCGTATTCATCTGATTCTCATAAGTCGTCAATACATATGCCCATTTCCCAAGCATTATTTGTTTCACAAGCCTCAAGAATGCTTTATCGCAAATATCTTGGCAGATTCGATACGCACTTGTTTTGTTAAGTGTCCTATAAGGCGTTGATTAATTAGCTTGCTGTTATCTTACAGAAGCCAACACCCTCATTAGTGTTGGGTTCCTCCCTAATCGTGTCTAAGAAGATGATTGGACATTAAATGTGTGTGTGTGTTATTTCGAGTTTCTACTTTCTAGGAGATTTCTATCGTGCCATACGAGTTTATCTTCATTGTAATGTTAACACACGATTATCTTAGAAAAATGATGTTTAAACAATTCACAGCCCTGACGAAGATTTTTCGTTTCCATCTCTTGCACTTAATGCCGGCCATCATTTTACCCAAAGCCCCGACCTATGTCATATAATGGTAAATACTCAACTAATTCACTGTGAGAAATTGATGCATATGCATCTCAACTAAGGTTTGCGGAGAAGATCATGTGTTAACATGAAAAGAATAACAAATCTGATGTGTGTTCATAAATCCGGATGAGAGGAACATGGTGATCGCGCGAGTTACTAATTGAATCATGTTAATGGCGCCTTCTATGGAGCTGCAGATTCATTTTCCTTTTCTGAAAATGACCTTGAATCTGAAATAAGAGTCTGTTACAACCATCTCCACTTTAATAAAGAGTTTTGCTTCTTCAGTAGACAAGTTTAGAACTGCAATAACAATGACTAACTCAAACTGAAGGATTCTTATGCCACTTACAGCTCCCTTTTTAATGATCACTGTTAAGTCTTAATTGCATGCTTAGACTATCGGCCGTTTGAGTGTTCATGTTATTAGCAAACAAATAAAGGTTTTCATGGCCTCTCTACATTTCTTATACATTACACTTCAGATTATGTATATACGTTGCTTTCGATTCCCTTGACCCACAACAGTAGGGCACATCCACTCCTGTTATATTAGACGAGGCTTCTGTATATGTTCGCATGACTATGAATAAAGATAGAAAAAGTTGCATGTAATCCCACCTGTTGAAGTTTGTTAGAACCAGTTTTTTTCCTTTTTCCGGAGATCACCAGTCATTCAATACCCATAACGTGCTTCCATGTTGTGACAGACTGATCCCAGTCAGATCCACATCCAAAATAAGGTCTCTCTGCTCATAGAGATCCATGTACAGTAGACGAATTTGTGGGCTTCTTTGCTTGTTTTCCATTATCTTTCGTGCTTTTCTCTTAAGAAATGAAAGAATCCGGGCCCCAATTCAGGCTGTTATGGGCAGCATAAAAGCAGTTCCCGCGGATGGTGAAGAGAAAACTTAGATTAGGCCTAGAAAATTAAGGAACGCTGAGTTCGATTGTATAGGAGAATCAGATTCATCAATGAAGCTTCAATTTTATTTTATTTCCGTTTTTGCAATATGAGCATCCTTTCTACATTAATATTTTCCATACCAACAACAACATGGATGATATGGGTTATGAAAACAGATGCAGTTTACATGTAACTATCATTCTTGCTCCATTAGCTTAATCACTGCCATATATAAATAAATCCCTGCAAAGACTGACAAGTTTTTTACAATATAGACCATACTGCTTCATTTCCGTCAAAGGGTGAGATGGACAGAAGGTTTAACCTTCTTTAGTTTACATGTAGTTGTGCCTTGAACAGCCCAGCTCACGAAACTCTTATACATAAAGTCAATTCTTGTAATGGTCTAAGTGTTCGATCCATCAATACCTTGGTGGAATAATGCATGGAAAAGGAAAATCGTTGGTTTACTGGTTAATGTCCATTTTAAATACTAAGCTGAAAAGTTTGAGCACTCCAAAAGTAACAAGCATGGCAGCCCAGCCTCCAACAACAACTCTGATCGTTGACTTGCAAACCGGCGAGCCACCGAGGACCGCACCAGCCCAGCCAAAGAAAACCAGCGCCAGCGTCGACGCGCCGGAGACGGCGCCGATTCGGGCCCAGTGATTTGTGATGAATGCACCGACAAGCAGAGGAATCGCAGCCCCGATGCCAAATGCCAGTGCAGATGCACCAGCTGCTTGTAGCGGGCTCGGCAACTTCTCCTTCTCCTCCTTCTCCTTCTCCGGCGACGACTCGATATCGGAGTACAGCTTCTCGCGCTCCATCTGCGCCAGCTCGATGTCTACTTGCGAGTAGACCGATACATACTCGCCAATCGCCATGCTTAAGGCACCGGCGATGAGTCCGGCGAGACCAGAGACTACCATGGCCTTGGCCATCTCGTTGACTGCACCAACACCGATCATGAGGGAGGCAACTGAGACCAGGCCATCATTGGCACCAAGCACCGCTGCTCGGAGCCATTGTGCGCGCTGGGAATAATCAAAAGGTTTGGCTTCCGCCTGAGGTAAGGAGTCATTGGCGGCTTCCGGTGTGGTAACTACCTGCACCATGTTACTGAGTTGGACATTAGAAGGTTGTGGAGAAGAAGCCATCTTCAGAGAGAGAGAGAGAGAGAGATGTTGGCAGAAGGGGTGTGTGGAAAGCACACGCCACACAGCATGCATTTATAGAGAGATGATGATGCCTCCAGGTACGGCTTAATGACTCTTTTAGACATAATGGCTCACGAGGGAGGGTGCGTGCATGTGTGTGTCATACACACAGTGTCACACACACACACACACACATATATATATATATATAGAGAGAGAGAGAGAGAGAGAGCATATGTACCATTTTTCCGTTGGCGCACTACCCATACTTTCTTAATATTCTCTTTTTACTGGAGAAATGGTAAGCTTCGCATAGTAATTATTTTGAAGAAACAGGAATGGATTGAATCCAAATCAGCCTTGTATTATTTCATAACATTCTTTGGCTCTATGGATCGTGAAAACCATCAACCTGTGTTGACTTGCTCATCCCATTAATCTGTGTCAAACCCCTTGACACGAACCTTGGTCCCATGAATGGGTCGGTGACTGACAAAACGAGCTCAAGTTTCATAGCAACCATGGCCAAACCCCCAAAACCCACAATATTGCATATGGGTTCAGTTTCTTGTTTCTTTTTGGAGAGGATATGGGTTCAGTCGTTCCAATCCATTGCAGCTTAGTGCTGATTAGTTAACACGAGATTTCTTGTTTGCTATACAACAGATTGCCACAACTTTAGAAGTTATAAAAACGAATTCACGTAGTTCAATACCAGCATTGCAGCGGAGTGAAGAACATGCTGCCGTTGGAAGAATTTGTTTGAAAAATATGAGGAGCACATGATCAACAGGAATGAGAGCCAATCGGAGCTAGCAAAATTACCACACACAGAGAGAGAGAGAGAGAGAGAGAGAGTTTTAAAAGGGCGGATGACGCGATCAAAGATGAAACCATAGGTGGTGCCAATGGGCGCAGTTGGCGATCGATACCGTGTTAGACGTGTGAAGCCCACGGGCTTTTTCCTTTTGTTTATTAGTTTATTCCTTTCCCTGGAACTTTATCAGCTTATCCCTTTCCCTGGTTCTCACCTGTATCAGGTTTCACCTCCTCTCTGCTTTTTGATGAAATATATAAAAAATTGTGTCGTCATGTGTCACACACGCCTTGGGTGGCCCAATACCTGTGATCTCTTTCTCTGCTCATCACTGTTATGGATGGGAATTGGGTCGGATTCTTGTTTTATAGATCCAGTCTGTCTAAATCTGTACTTAGGTTTGAGTAAGAGTGTAGAACCAAGTCGAACCGAATTTGAATTTGAATAAGAAATAGGGTCCTGATGCAAAACCTGAATCCAGTTTTGGAAGTGATGTGACAATTTGAAAATTATCCTGTGCTGAGTAGATTTCATAGTTTTTTGCTAAACCATGCTGATGAATTTGGATTCTGGTTTAGATCGAGGTCCAAACCATTTGTTATTGACATATCTTCTTTTTCTATTCTTCTTCTTTTTTTTTAGAGGAGGATTTTCCAAGTACCATGCCTACGTCAAGCATTGATGTTTGACTTTGTTTGGATTGGAGAAACATCATTTTGCTGAAGCAAAGGTGGGTTATTTTATTATTTGTTTTTGAGAGGGATGCCTCCTTCAATTGGATTGTATTAAGTTTGAGCCTTAACACTAAACAATACGATCTATGAATTGATTGGCTATAAAGAATTCGTAGACCGTCACTTAAAGCACACCAAAAAATTAATTAAGTTTTTGATTATCTATATTCATGTGGTTCTAATTTGGCGATTTATAAGTGTAGTGCATATTCTATGACATTGTGGTTCGACTTGGACAGGTTTTTGCTAGGAAGGTGGAGCTTCTGAGGTCCAGACGGTGAGCGGACCTGGCACTCATGGTCAGCCTTGTTGACTCGTCACAAGATTTTTTGTGCTCGTTCGCGATCGAAATGAACTGAAGAAGATCATGGCTCGTCAAGATATATGATTTTTAGATAGGACATGTTTGGTTGGGCTTGGCTTGTATTATCTCACTTAAGTGTATAAGACTTTCATACAATGCATATGCTAGAGAATCATTCTAACTCAATGAATTGGATTGGTATAATGTAATTTAATGATCAAGTCTTTCAATTTCACAAGAAAATTGTACAAAATTGTAAAACTTTCACAGGATCTGTGAAAGAAATAAGTTTCTATTCAAAATTATATGGGAATGATGTATTCAGGTGACCGGCTAAAGGTGCGTACCATGGGGAGTTTTTGTCAAATTGGTCATGTTTTGTTGGACTCAAGTAAGCAAACGAGCCAAGTACTTGGGCAAACTCTTGAGTTTGATGAACAATCCATGAACAGCAGCTGTTCGGCTCTTTCAGGCATTCATCGGCTCTATTCAGAGGTATTATGTATAGGATATTAAAGGCATCTTCTCCAATCGTTATAAGGAAAAGAAGAAATGCGAAGTTCCAGGTTTTTTTTCCATATGAAACTGTTAAACCATGGATCTGTTAATGATTTCGCCAATATGTTATGCTTCAAAGATATTCATTGCGTAGCCAGAGATTATCTTGGTTGCACTATTAATCAAGGGGCGTCACGCGCACACGCATATAATGTTGTATAAATCTCAGTAGCACTAACCATGTAGTCAAGCAACCGACCCAAAGAATAAAAGGAGGAAAATCCATCACAGTATCCTACCGGCAAACAAGATGGGTTTTACTGACAAATTTCCAATCAGAGTTGTTTTCCAAAGGCAAGAAGCTGATCCCTTCAGGATTTCTGTTCCCAACTTGAGCGATTTTGGCTGTATGTTTGTGTTGTTATGTATCAAGCTTTCGAAGTTTTGAAATTGAAAACAACAGAATGGCATAATGAGATAGAATTTCATTTATCAGAGTGATCTAAAGTATCCTCGACTTTTCAGCCCGAATTCGATGTCATCTACAGCAAGAAAAAATATCCCTTCTGCGTCGTCTTGAATGACTTTTCACCAAAGTAATAATGAATCCATAATGCTGGATCTGCTCTTACATACCAAAGTTGATCAATTACACTTTGAGAACCCTACCGTCGAATCCCTCTTAATCAGTAATATATAATTTAATTATATATAAAGATACAAAAATACATAAAAAAGGAAAAATTACATTTTAACAGGAAGCAAGTGCAAGGACCAATGGACAAGTGTGTGAACAAACTTTACTGCCCTGAATCGGAAACAATTTTACGCAGCAGCTGAATTTTCTGATGGTCAAAATACTTCTTCAAACCGCTTCCACAGAGATGATTCGGTGATGGTCAACTGTGGAAGTTCTAATAAATGCTTTACAAAGGATACCAGTGATCATCATGCTCTTGTTAACTGGGTGTGGAATTATTTTTCAAGTGAATCATCCTGTGGTACAGTCCATGTTTCTGTGAGTAACAAGACGTAAGTAGTTTATGGAGTTCTGTGTCTCATTTCAGTGTAGTTTGCATTAATCCATGCTTCGGTTATGAACAAAAGTTAGCTTGTTATTTATTATATTTTCATATTTGCACTTCATCATGTTTTTACTCTCAACATTATCATAGATATGTGAGTTTTCTCTGACCAGCTCCTTAGCTATTGAAGTTGTAAGCAGGCCTTTGTACTTCCAGCATGAGGGCCATTCTAGGACAATTATTGGGATTCAGAAACAGATGTGCACGACTGGCATGTCACAACAGTATAGTCTGCTTATTTTGAACCCTTCTCAGGTTCATGTCTTCTGCAACCCTGTGCGCTTCATAGATAGTCATGTTCTCCTTCTTGGAAATTCGTAGAAAGTTTTCTTACTAAATATTTGTAAATCATATTTGGACAAGTCACAGATGCTCCAAAATATCTAACATAAAGAAATGGGAGCACCTAAAGAAATTAAAATTAATTGTTCCATGAAGATGCAGAATACCCAAGGTTAGATGGTAAAACTAATGTTGTAAGATAATTTTTCTAGCAGAGGTACATAAAGAATTATAAAAAAGATTATAAGGTCAGATTTTTAGAAGACAAAAAGAAGAAAGCATTTTTTGGATAATATTCGCTTCGGATATTATCATGGTATTTTAAGTTACCAACATCCACGATCATGCTTAAAATTGTATTTTTCAGATTCGCCGAATGCAAGACATAATATATGGAATATAAGTTTGATCATTTGGGTACTTCAAAAGATATAAATTAAGATTGTCACATATTGCATCTCTCATAAGAAAACTTTTAAATACTTAGGGTCAATTTTTTAAGGTGATGGAAAAATTGATGGAAATGTTACACATAGAATTAATGCCGGTTGGTTAAAATAAAGAGGGGCATAATGTATTATGTGTGATAAGAAGACACTATTAAAGTTAAACATTAAATATTATAGAGTAACAATTAGACTTGTTATGTTTTATGGTTGTGAATGTTGGACAATTAATCGTCAATATGTGCAAAAAATGTCTCTAGTAGAAATGAAGATGTTGAGATGAATGAGTGGTCACATAAGGAAAAACCGTATACATAATCATGCTATTAGAAACCAATTGGGAGTAGCACCAATAGAGGATAAAATGAGGAAAAATCGTTTAAGGTTTAGACTTTTACAAAGACGACTAAAGGACACTCCCGTAAAAAGAAAATGAAGATGTTGAGATGAATGAGTGGTCACACAAGAAAAGGCCGTTTTTTATACATAATGAGGTTATTAGAAACCAATTGAGAGTAGCACCAATAAAGGATAAAATGAGAGAAAATCATTTACAATGGTTTGGACACGTAGAAAGACGATGACAGACGCTCTTCTAAGAAGATATGAAAAATTAGATTGTGAAAATGTTAAAAGAAGAAGACGACTACAAAAGTATTGAAAAGAAACTATAAAGAATGATCTAGTTTATATCGGGTTAACTCTTAGCGACCCATCTAATATGGGAAAAGGCTTAGTTGTTGTTGTCGGATGCAATACAAGAGTTCTTTTTTCACGTGTGTCACAACTTAAAGTGCAAATAGTAGGTAACCAGTTGGAGCGTAAATTTTACTCATTTTTGCAATGAGGTAGGTGCAACATCAAGTCCGTTTCCCAGCGTGTGTATTTCATGCTCAGCATCAACCGATGCTTGGAAATCTCTTGAAAACAGCATCATCTTGCATTCAAGGATATATGATCTTCCCATCTGTTGCTACGCAGCAGGTATGGTAAACAGTTCAATGCTGTAGAAGGATTTGTTCTTAAGGGCTTGTTTGAATGTAGTTTTGTTTGCTCCTAAAATAAAGAGAAGAACAGCCCATTATAATGGATTTTTTATAAAATAAAAGAAAGCAAAGTGCTTAGAGGAACATATTTTAGTGGTGCATGGTTGTAATGGAATGGTGGGTTGCAAGTGTTGGCAGTAGTTGCACTATGATGAGCACGCGGATGGTTTTAACAAACGCAATTTCTATCCATTACTGTGGCAGACAGTTTTAAGATTTAAATGGCTCATGGTGCTCCCTGCTCATCTAGTGAGTCCTTGCACACAGATTTTGTTACTTGGACTCGAATCTTCTTTAGGCTTTCTTGTTTATCCTCTTTGGGGGAGTACCTAAAGCTTTGAGCATACGTTACTAGGAATCCTGAGTTTGAATGTCTCAAAGAAGCCGTAACTTTTGTAACCAAGAACAAACTGCCCGGTATTCTATCCATTGTTGCTGCTTGAGATTAAGCGTTTGGCTAAGCAAAATTGTTCTTGCAGCATTTGTGAGTAGCAGATTCTTAATTTAGCCACCTTGATCTTCCTCTGTAGAGAACAATCGATCTGGATAGGTCACTCAAACGAAAGAAGGGATGGCAGAAGCTACTTAAGAGAGGAGTCCACACACTGAAGAAGCCACAGTATCAGGTTACTTTGGATTTGGTCTGCAGTTACTAGATAGTCTGCTCTACTATTGCATATTTTTACAGTCCATTGTTTTTTTGTTGTTTGCAGTTATGTTGATCCAGGAATTGCCAGGGGAGAGGAATTGGAAAGACTGAAGTTCATCGATAGTGTTCTGATTGAAATCTGATATTATCTTTGTTTTATATTCCTTTGGCGACACAAGCGGAAATTTTTGTATCTCAAACTCATGTAATGTGTAGGTACTTGGGGTTAGTGAAAGACAGTTTTGAATTTCTTTTAAATGTTCTGATAGAATCCTAACTCTTGCACATGTAAGGGATCACAATTGGATAGCCGGTCCCAAGCCATGATAAAGGAGGAGGCTTTCGGCTGTAAGCTTATAACTGTCGGACTTATCTACCATGAATTCTACCAATTATGATTGTGCGATCCCGCTGAACTTCGTTCAGCCTATCGTATCCATCATGAGTAGGTCAGAAAGCAGGGCATGGACGACCGGCACGGGAGACAGTCATTGGCCAGCGGAGTGCGCCTTGGTCGCGAGAAACCTCCTAAGGCCCACATCAGACTTGACGCAACACCCTTCACTTATGCGGCACTAACGAAGTCAGACAGAATTGGCTTCCACGCACCCCCCTGCACTGCAACGGCCCGAGAAAGATCATCCTCAAGGGCTCTGTGGAAATAAAGAATCCATGTAGCCAATCCCATTTAGCATGGGAAAAGGCTTAGTTGTCTAGAATCCTGTTTTCTTGCTCTTTGCAGCTTAAAGGCTAGCTATAGCGTCAAATCCAGTGTCGAGAGGTTTATGATTCTGAGGTGATATTAGATGGTTGATTGTTTGCTATTTTGCAAGCTTTCAACCTAGAGCCTTGGCTGCAGGAGGGCACTGGCTATCTACTTGACAGCAAAAGGGTAATTCTTAGAGGAAGTTCTCTTCTTTATCTTCGTCACCTAGTTCTGGTCCTTCTGGTGGTCGGTTGGGGCATTGACAAAGACTGTTCTGGAGGAGTCCACATGTGATATCTGGTAGGCGTGCTGATGTATTTTATCTCAATGGAGGCGGAATCTGTCTTCTTCCTGGCGAGCCTTGTGGGGATTAATCTCATCCATTTGCTCTGGATGCGTAGCTTAAATCTGTTTATCGGGCTGTCCTGCCCTGCTATGGTCTAGCAGTTCCTACTGTTAGAATGTTTCAGATACCAGCTTTTTCAATTGCCAGCGGTATCTATTGGCATGTAGGCAGCAGCACCTTGCCTATGACAAAGGATGCAGAAAAAACTTGAAAGCAAACTCAGAGATGTAATGAATCGGATGCAACTCGCATCATGGTTGATTCAAATCTTGAATTCTGAGCGACAAATGAGTTTGTATATAGGCCTAAATCTTCTACTGTAAACTGGAATCCAGATAAATTTAGATGGCAATACATGATTTCCAATTCTGACACTGGGATCTAAGAGAACATTCAAACCAACCTCTATGTTTAACTACCATTTATACATGATGTATAAAACTCTTGTAGACTAATGAGTCAGCGTTGTTCGAAGAAAGGAAATGGATTGGTTCCATAGCAGGTGCCATTCAGTTTGGTCAAATCATCATTGAACGCGTGTAGTTTCTTGAGTTCCAATACAGAATTCATCAACGTTTCATCAAATCCACTAGCATCCTTCTCAAATCAACATACAAGTCATTGAGAGAAAACGTTCTGCATGGACGCCTTGCGTTAAATTAAGGAAAACATGCACAAAGAAAACGGTGGAAATCGATATTATCGAATTCTTAGGACATAAGAAGCTTACTCGTCACCGGGCCTTTTACAAAAACATCGTGACGATATAAAGATTCAAAACAGCGACATATAAAAGTTAACAAGATCGTTTCTTTGCTGGAAAGAAAGCCATCTTTTCTGCTTCTCCATTTCGCCTTCGTATAGTTAGAGAAGGATCGACAATCTGTTATGGAGGTGAATCTCTCTCTCTCTCTCTCTCTCACGCACACACACACGCACGCATACCGGAGAGCGGCTAGTTTCGGTGACTTGTTCGTCTAAAAAACTGCTGTTTTCGTGTTGCAGATGATGGCACCCGACCTTTCGGTTGAATCCTCGGGGAAACAAGATGCAGATTCCCAAAGAACACTGTACTCGTTTCTCGTTTCTTTGCTTAAGGAGATTTCATTTTGTTTTTTCATACGCATGATCTAATCTCTAGATCTCCATGGGCATAGTGGTATGCAGCTTTTTAATGTGTTTTGGCGGTTCAAGGGTGAAATTCCGCCCCTTTTATTGTAGGGTTTGATGGTAGTGTAGTGCCATATGATCACTACTCCTTCGTGCCCTACATTGCATGTTTTGTGTGTTTGGCCTTGAATTGGGTTTTCTTGTTGGGATTACCAGAATCACGTGTTGTACAAGCCATTATTACATGATGTTTTGCTGATATGAAATCTCTACAATGTTTGAGGAGAATAATCGGAATCGATTACAACAAATTAGTCTGGTAACTCGGTATATTTTAGCGATCCCAATAAAAGTACAACCTTTGGTATCTTATGATAGCCTCTCTTTCCAACATATCTGGTTTTCTTTCTCCCTCAAGTTTCTTTTTGTCCTGAGAATAATGAAATTGCTAGTTCTCAGTCCAGATGGGTGTGTGAAAGATCAAATCATCCCATCACAATTCATACCGCTAAAAGTCCTCCTGGAGAGCCCCAGGGTTTTCTCCCTGGTGGCTAGGGTTTCTCTATGCAAGGTGTTCCGTCTCGCATATCTGAGATTATCTACCTGCAGTGTTTGCGATTTTGTTGTCAAGTACTGCATTGGTCTCTAAGTACGAGAGAAAGAGGAACAGGGACAGCTTTGCAATGGAGATTTGGGGATAAATTCCGTAAGGTTTTTCTATGAAGATCTAAAGTTCATGTGGATATTACAAATCGAAGTCGAGCATACCTATTTCCTGGTAACATCTCCTCTGTAGTTTTGGTTTTTGTTTTTTCCCCTTTTGGTTTCATTTGGCTTTGGGAGTTTAAGAATGCAGTCCTGGTTGACGGTGCATGATATCATCTACGATTACTATCAAACGCAAAAGGAGAAAAGGAAGGTTTTTTATTTGACGGAGAAGCATTGTCTTTTTGGGTCTCTAGTGCTATCAGAGTAGTTCAATCACCTTGCACACTAGGATAGACAATGAAATGAACCTTGCGTCTCATGAAGAAATGACATTTCAAGAGGCTGGGGCTTTCTTTTTGGTCTTTGAGATTAGAAACAAGATCGGCATGGATAAAACCCGTATGAGGCAACTGGAGATGCTTGATGAACAACTTCAGATTTTTCAGCCACAACTTTAGGAACACTCTTCACCCACTCAACATTTTCACAACTGGTGGTCGGTTTTCCTATCAAGTTGATGATCAAAGAGAAATGATCAAATTGTGATGATGGTGGGTGGTGCTTGAAGGTGGATGTCCAGAAAGGGGTCTTGAAAACCGACCAAGATTTCATATGATTACATATATATATTATGAGACCTTCTCATACACGCAGGATTAGGTTGGAAGGAGAAGGATGCCTTAGAGGTATGTCAAACAAGTTAGGGTGTGAGTGCGAGTGTGAATATGGGGGAGGCAGGACACAACAATTTTGAAAAATTTCGGGTGTGGGGGGTCATGGTAGGGCATATATTTATATATGGTAATTAAAAATATAATTTTGAATAAAACTTGTGAATAATATATATATATATATAACATATATGTTTTAAATGCATTTATAAAAATAAATTTATAAGAAAATATCCAATAATTACTTGCTATTTATATCATATGTAAGTATTATATTTACACGTTATGTGATAAAATGTTAAAAATATTTTTAAAACCTAAATCTGCAACCAGCAATCAAACTTTATTTTTCCTCTCCCTCACTTTTATTCTCTCTCTCTCTCTCTCTCTCTCTCTCTCTCTCTCTCTTTTAAATCTCCCCACCCACTCATTCTCCGGTTTCTTCCCTTACCCACCATCTACTGACAGTGACAAACCCAAACTTTTTTCTGTATTCTAAGATGAGTATAGACTCATACATGTTGATAGTGCCAATTTTTGGTCAAAGATAGCCTCTGACATCTTAACCATGTTGGGTGCATTTCATCGAGGATTTTGGAGTATTGGATACAGTGTCGGTGTCATCAGAGTGTCCGACATGTGTGGCACCCTCTTAGAAGTGTCTATGTGACTTAGTCTTGGTTTGGGCTTATGGATTTGAGGCAGATCCTGCTGAAAGGTGTTTACATCAATAGGTCTGAATGTATAACAAAGGAGCATGGTTTGTTTCTAAAACTTGTCATATGTAATTGTCTTTGGTATCAATTGAAAAACCCAAAATGGCAAGAATCCAGAGTGTAGAAAGGCCAACCAAGGTAAATCATAATTCATTCTGTTCAGATGGCTCCTAATTAGTGCAGAAGGAGAAGCAGTGTCCTTCGTAGTCCTTTTCTTTCAGCTAGATGTGACATCATGAAGATGCCAGCCACGATTTCCTGATGAGGCACTAGAACTTATTTCTCAATAATAGAGGCCCCAAGAGGAGGTCCCTCATGAAGAAGTCCCTGAACAGAACACACCCCAAATGCAATTATTATTAGGATTGATTTGAACAATGCTTCGAACTTGAAGAACTTGAGAATTCAGGAAAACAAGTGATACATTGCTTATCATTCCAAGAGATGTATCTACTATTTCTATTGATCCGCTTAAGCTTCAAGTTGATCTAGCTGCTAGCTTTATCCAAGGGAAAAGATCTGGCAAATGTTCTACAGAATGAAGCAATAGTTTTTTTATTTGTCACCACGTCAGAGTTACAAGACCTGGTTGTTCCCACCCAGATCCCAAGACCACTCGTAGGGCCCTTTGTTGGGCTTGCGCAATAGTGAGTCAAATGCCTGACTGTCCCTAGCCCCTTCCGACTATGCCTATGCCCTTGAGGTATTCTAATAGCTTAAGAGATTGTGAGGAGAAAAGATTGGATCATTGGAACAGGAACATCTTAACCTTCAAGCCAATTTTGTTCGGACACTGCAAAGCTTCCTCCTGGACTTCAGTTAAACTCCTCCTCAGGTCTCTTCTTGATGGCAGAGCACATTTTGCCTTAACAATGCAAACTAGAAAAGTGGCCCCTCTAGCAATTTTATGTCTTGGAAGAACAAGCTGTGGCAGTAATAATGAAGACATAGTCCTTCAGTGTATGTTCTTATAGTATCTTGTTAGTTTGGTTGTTTGGATTGGGTCTTTCATCATGCTGATTTTCCTCATCATCTGTTTTCTTCCAAAACGAGTATAGTGCTGGAAATTGCATGCATATTGAGTCACACACAGTGTTATCCGTATCGCATCATGGGAAACCATGATACGATATGGGCGATACGCTCCAATTTTTTTTTTTCAAATGTTTTTTTGCAGGTTTCTGACCTCTCTTCACTTCTCTCCAAGACATCCTCCGATATGCTTGTTTGGGATTGCAAGCTATGTATGTAACATGTAAATTCGGGTTTATAATTTCATTTATTGAATAAGAATAATTTATGAACAAATAAAAATTGTGACAAAATCATTTCTCTTTCTGTTGCCAACTTTTATGTACATTTCTGCTACCAGTTTCTAATTTTATGAAATCGCAAACAATAAAGAACAATTTGGTTGTCTCGGTTCATTGAGTGGGCATTTCACAACTTCACTATTTTAGGGTTTACCTTACATGACTTCCATTGAGTTGAACATGATCAACGTGTGTGAGGCTTAACTCAGTCTGTGAAGTGAGAAATGGAGCTTAAGTATTAGTTAAAAAGCTAGTCTCCAGTAAGAGAAAAAGGAGATATCATCAAGTATCAATATCACATCATTGAGGTGTCATAGACTCTATGTTATCGATAGCGGTTAGCGGGTTGTTAGCGGTCGACCCTGATATAACGGTAGTGGGGATATAGCGGATTTAGCGGTACACTTTTAGTTATGATTAAAAAATTATATATATATATATATATAATGGATTCTCTAATTTCTAAAAAATATCAATATTGCCATGAATAGATAATAGCACATCAGCTACAACAACTAATCAAGCACGGTAGCACTAGCACCTACCAACAGTCTCAAGAACACATGATACTTGCACAAGTAGAAGAATCCAACGAATGTTAAACTACAAAATTACATGCCATATGCATTAAAAATTTGAGTAATAGGACAACCATGAACAAAGAACGAATTGAAGAGAAGGGAACATACGTGGTCATTATCTGCTCGAGTAATATCTTTGTTGAGAAAGAGAGTCACTTGAGAAAGAGAGATCTATGACAAATTCCAGTTCAAAGCACAAAAAAACTATTTCAATTTAAATAATGAGTGATTAAGGTAATAGATAACACCTAGACAGACATATCAAACCCATAGGTTCCTGAATTTGCTGGATAGCATATGGATTATGGAATACACCGTTCCATGCTAATGAGCGGCATTACAAGCATCATCATCCATAGCAACCCTCTTAGTTGATCACCCTTATATGTCAATAAGGGTGATACTTAGAGGGTTGCTATATATGCTTGATTTGCCCGTAATGCCGCTCATTGACCACCTACAACAAAAGATAACAAATGTGCCATCAAATAACATGAGATTCCCATACATGTTTAATAGGAACAAAAACATACACAAATGCCAATAAGCTAATTCAAAAGTACATAACATCCATTAAAATTCAATTACAAATTTACAATCAGTATCACACTTAATTGTTTAGGTCATGTTAACTCATTTTCAGAATAAAAAAGATTTGTATTCTTCTATTTCCTCTTCATCTGTTTCTTCAAATTTAAATTCTTCTTCATCTTTCATAGGCATCTTATCCTTCCTTTTGCTTTACCTTCTTTGTCGCTTTCATGTCCTCGACCTTGTATAAACAGCAGTAGCACCCGCTCTTGATGCTTCGGATGCCATATTGATATTTCGTCAAGTAAGAGAATCATCGTCACCAATGAACTCATCATCAGTAGGATATTCATCGTGATCTTCAATCGATGCCAACATGATGGGGTCAAAATTTGCTCCATTAGATTTTCTCTCTTCGTACCTTCTTTTGAGTTTTTCGTTATATTGCACAAAAGCTAAATTGTTAAGCTTTTGATGCAATAATCTATTCCTTTTCTTCGTATGAATCTAAGATAAGAGAAAGAATTTAGGTAAGTTGTTAACTCAATAAAAAAAACTTTCATTTATTTATAGTATAAATAAAAAGCATAATTATTAATTTCTTACCATTTCAAAAGTACTCCAGTTGTGCTCACATGGGGTAGCACTACAAGTAAGGCTCAAAACTCGTATAACAAAACTTTACAATTCAGGGCATCCATAACCAAAGGTCATCCACCATTCAACTATTACAAAAAGTTAAAAATCATGTGTAAACAGTAAGTTAATCATATTAAAAAACCTTAAATCATATCTTAATAATGAAATAATTAAGAAAGCAAAGTTGCTAGAATTAATTACCTGGTGCACATGTTTTCCTCGAACTTATAGCTAATTCTAGTTCAAAACAACTTGCTGCACTTCGATAACTTATAAGTTGATGATTGATTTGTTGTTGCTGTTCCTTATTTCGTACAAGTATAGCTATAACTTGCAACAAACCACTTTTAATCTCAACATTAGATTCTATCCCATCATAATCATAATACAACCCTGGATTCAGATACAATGCAGCAACATGTAATGGCTTATGCATTTGCCTGTCCCATCTTTTGTTTATGATCTCTCAAATAAAAGCACACTGCTCTTCTTTGTTTTTCATATTAACCTATAAAACAAGAAGTTAAATGTTATTAATTTATAAGATTAATAAGTAAAGATTAACAAATAACACATCAAATTGAAATATTTCTGCACCTTTATTGTTCCTTTACATGATCCATCTTCTCATAGATGTAGCCCATGGCTGGTTTCTCATCACTATCGACTATACGTAAAACATCTACCAAAGGACCCATTGCTCTAAGTGAAAAACTAATGCCCTTCCAAAATCTAAGTTGCAAAATTATTGTTTTATATTGCTTTCCTTTAATACTATCTGATAAAGGGCATTTCTCCCATTGTTCATAAATAACCATCGATCTTAGAGCTTCTTTTGACTGCCACAAGCTGTCAAGAGTTAAGAATCTAGTAGCAAAATGGGTCACAAGTGGTCTATGTATATCTTTTTCTCCTATAAAATGTCTCATCATATGCAATATTTGATCATGAGCATACATAAATGTCACTAGCTTCTTTGCCCTACTGAAGATGCCTTTTAGTCTTTTTGTCTCTCCAATATCTTCAAGCATCAAATCTATACAGTGTGCAACACATGGTGTCCAAAACAAATGATTAAATTCAACCATCAACATTCTACCAGCTCTAACATAATTTGTTGCATTATCTGTAACCACCTGCACAACATTCTTCTCTCCAACCTCTAAGATTACTTTTTTTAACAATGTATACAATTTATTTGCATCTTTTACTTTATGAGATGCATCAATGGACTTAAGAAAAACTGTATCTTAAGGACAATGCACTAAAAAATTTATTAGTGTTATCTGTTTTTTATCTGTCCATCCATCTGACATAATAGAACATCCATAAGTAGCCCAATGCTTTCTAAATCCATTTGTAAACTCTCTTACTCTTTCCACTTCTTTCTCCAAGAATGTTTGCCTTACTTTATGGTATCATGGAGCCTTCATTACAGGTCCAAACTGCCCTATATCATTTACCATCGCTTGAAAGCTAGGGAATCTCACAGTATTAAAAGGGATTCCATTTTGATACATCCACCTGCTAATAGATATGCATACTCATTCTCTTTCTTCTTTCTTATATTGATTTTCCAATGTAGCTTGTCGTAGTGAGTCTGACGATAAACACACCAATGAATCCATGGGTCCCTTCGAAAGCGGTAGTCGTAAGCCAAATGACGATGAAGATGATGAACATTGGGTGCTTGTCACTATGTTACCTTCCATACTAGAAACTTCTCCTCGATATGAAAATGAAATCTTTTCGCCTTTCTTCTTAGATGTATTGTGCACATAATCATAAATTGTTTTCTTTATTTCTTCAGTTGTATTCTTGCAAGCTGACATATTTCTGCTTTTTCCCATTAAATAGTTCTTGTATCTTGTTATTCCGCTGGTAGAAACATGACCACATAATGTACAAAACACTGACATATTATCTGTCCTAGATTTTGTCAAACCCCAATTCCATCCTGGATCCTTAGAAGCTAGTGGTCTGTAGTTGTATGTTGGACTAGAAAACCGATTACCAATTGTATTACTAGTGCCGGTGCCATAACTACCACTGCCACTTGGAGAACAAGCGGCTGCACTTGTTGATGATTCTATACTCACTAAAAAAAATAAGAATAACTACTCAGCTTGAGTTTTTGAACCTTATATAAGAAATAGAACATTAAATAAGTAACGCTAGGCTGAAGTGAATATATTATTGGACTTTCTACATCACAAGATACAACGAGCAAAATCTAAATGTGAAACCCATAAGTTCATGAGCTATAAGATAACGAGATAGGCCTTCTGTAATTCTATCTAACAACTCAACCATATCCGGTTCTTACCAACTCTATCTATAACATTTATAACTTTTATGGGTCACAAAGTTTAGCATCACACAAAATCGATGAGGAACGGAATGCTCAGCCATTGCTCTAACGATCCGTATACGAGAGCTTTTTATTTTTGTTCCTATGATCAGCCAAAAGATTATATTCACGGATTTATTTATCCTGCTTATTGAGGAAAATGTTCTTGACTAACAGGCAAGCCAAAAACAACTCGAAAGTCTAGTTCAGGTGAGATGCAAGGCTCAGGGAGTTTCTTCAACGAATTCCACACTCAGAATGAGAATGACAGGAAAATTTGGATTTCAATACCGAGAAGGTTGGTGAGATTCTAAGATCGATTCAGGGTGCTGAAAAGCATATCTCTAACTCATGCGAAGGCAGTGTGATACACAATATTGCAACATTGGCTCTTCACTGAAATCTGATGATAGTGAAAGTGGGAACTCCCCCATGAGCCATATATGAACAAATATGACTCAGGAACTTATCTCCACTTCGCAGTAGCAATATCGAATCTAATTCATTGGAGGATAGCAGATTGAAATCCTTTATGGACAAGATTCAAAGAGAAAGTTAGGGTCTTGACAACGAAAATATTCACAAAGAGACAAAATGAAGAGGCGGCAGGGTAACAGAGAACCAATTTGGATTCATGCCAGGCAAATCTACTATTGAAGCGATTCACCTTTTGACACGTCTTATGAAACATTTTAGAGCAAAGAAGAAAGACCTTCACATGGTATTTATTGATCTAGAAAAAGCTTATGATATGGTACCGAGGGAGGTTCAGTTCAAAACAAATTGGCACGAGTTTATAAGTGCAAATATCAAGCAGTTGATTAACAAATATATTAACAGATTAAAAATAACCCGAAAACATATTTAATCACGCACTATCGTGCAACAACAGTATTTATTGTTAAAATACTTTGTATTTATTTGGGTATTTGATTATATTTTCTCATTATGAAAGTATAAATACATGTAATCAAACACCAAGGCCACCTGACACTCGGGCCACTAGTGCCATTAGGGACTCTAGGGTGGCTCAACGGCTATCTTCAGCAGCCAGCAACATTCATTGCCCACTATTTACCTCACTCCGTTCTTCTCTCAACTCCATAAATACTCACCTTATATTCAACAAATGTAAGCCTTCTTGGTCAATTTATATATATATTTTTAATGTATTTGCTATTGTTAAATGCATTTGCAATTATTCTAGCATTTTTTAAGACTTTTCATAGTCATCTTTTGGTGACTCATGATTGTTATATATGTGTATTGAATATCCATTGCTCCATTCAACATGTTGAGGTATCATCTTTCTTACATGACATCACAACCTATCTGCTTCGTGATTATCGAAAGCATGCCAAAGCTTAGAAGTCTTTACTGGACTTAAGATTTACCATACTTCTTCAGGCATTTATTCAAATAATTTAACTCCTTTAAAGCTTTTATTCCTTGAAAATATAAGAAAATGATTTAAATTTTTTATTAAAAACTTTCAACTACAAAACATGGGTCAAATAAATGAAAAACTATTTATATTTCAAAAGATTGTAGGGTTATGTGAGTGGATCGAAGGTGAAACTCTTTATAAATGCTATTTTGAAACAAAAAGAGGAACTTTAAGGAGGTCATAAGACGTTCTTATGGGTTCTCATGAGACACCTTGATCAACTTTACTAATGCCAAAGAAGCACAAGAATACTTGAAGAAATCCCATGTTCAAAGTGATGTGTTACATAGTATGATATTACGTGATAAAATATCATCACTAAGACAAGGAGACAAAGGGGTGAATGAGTTTTATAATGAGTATTCAAATATTTGGAATCTTTTAAATGGATATGAAAAGAAGTGTACACAATGTCTTAGCAAAAGATAATGTGAAAAAAATAAAGATTTTGATAAATTTTTCAGAAGTCCTAGAGAGGAATTCGAAGGAGTAAGATCCTCTCTTATACATCGTAAGCCCTATTAAAGAAGAGGTTCTTGCCGACTTCCAAAAATGCAGAAACAAGACATGAAGATAATCTTCAAAAAGATTTTGCCTTAGCCACATCAAGGCCTAGATCGACCTCAATATTTTAAGATTGAATGATCAAGTGAGACAAAAAGATAACTTATTTGTCACTTTTGTAAAGAGATCGAACATATTAGGCCAAATTGCCAAAAATTAAAGAAGAATGTGGCCTTGGTAAATGAGCAAAACTCTTCTTCCTCAATTCTTTCTCTCTATAAAAAAGTAAAGCTTCTTGAACCACAATTGAAGGAGAAGGCAATCATTGGTGCAGTATGCTCTACTTCCACCCGTGATACTCATGGTATGATTTTTTGGTTATTTGATTCGGGTGCTTCATTTCATATGACAACAATGATTTTTTTTTGAATTCATGCATAAAAAAACTTTTATCATGTGTTACCATCGATGGAATCAAATTGACGGTTCACAAAGTAGGGGACCTTCAAAACAAAAACTTTTCAATTTCTAAAATTAGTGTTATTTCAAAATTAAATTTAAATATACTTTTCGTATCTCAAATATCGGATAATGATTATAACCTTCTCATTTGCGGGTTATAGGATCGCCTCTCAAAGAAGGTGATTAAATGTGGTCATAGAAAAGGAGGACTCTACGTAATGAATTATATGAGTAATTTTGGATATTTCAATGTTTTGTCAAGGGATGTACAATTATGAGACAAAAGACTGGGCCATTTAAATATTCAAAAGTTGTATGAATGTCCCATTGAAATAAAAAATGTTGAAAATTTCTCTTGTAAAAATGGTGTTCTTAGGAAAATGCAACATCTTCAATTTTCAAATAAAAAATATGTTACAAGGAAATCGTTTGAAATTGTACATTCGGATGTTTGGGGTCTTCCACCCATCATGCTAAAAGGAAGAGTGTTCTATTATGTCATCTTTATTGATGATTTTACTAGATATACATGAATATATTTATTAAAGATTAAATCCGATGTCTTTAAAAAATTTGTTATTTTTCATAACCTTGTTAAGAATCAATTTGATTCTAAAATAAAGATATTTAAATTTGACTCGGGGGGAGAATTTGTGTCAAATGAATTTAAAATGTATCTTGAAAACCATGAGATTCTTCATAAAAAATCTTGTACTAAAATTGCCTAACAAAATGGTATTATCGAACGAAATTATCAACACACTGTAAAAACAACTAGAACTGTGTTAATATCTAGTGGAGTTCCTAAAAATCTTTGGGTAGAAACCATTATAACTTTTGGCTATCTAATAAATTGTATGCCTTTATCAGTATTATAAAATATCTCTTCTGTTAAAAACTTTTTAAACTTACACATAACTATTGTAGATTAAGAGTACTTGGATGTAAATGTTTTGTATTTACAAACAAAGAAGATAAATTATCTCTGCGTGCAATTGAATGTGTATTTTTAAGGCATGATATAAAAAATAAGGTTATAGATATTGTGATCCCAAGAACGACAAGCTCTATGTGCCAAGAGATGTTGTGTTCTTTGAAAATGAATTTGTGTTTCAAGATCAAGCTACTAACTCCATTTGTGAAACTACATATTTCTTCTTGAGTGATATCCTAGGTAATAAAAAAGGAAACGAAGAAAGTCAACATGACAAATCAATATCTTTTAGGCACATTTTAACTCATTTTGAAAGACATTACATTAGGAGAACTCTGGAAACTATCAAATCTACTCAAAGAAAATCCAATAGGGATTCCAAACCCTTCGATAGATTCATTTTTTTATGAAACCTTTTCTTCAAGACATAGAGGAACTAGATGCCCTACATATAGCACAAACATGATAAATTGTAACACATCTCAAAACTAAGAAACCAATAGAGTGTAGATGGGTATAAAAAATCAAGACCAATGTTGATGATACCATAAAACAATACAAAGCTAGGCTAGTAGCCAAATGATATTCACAAGAATATGGTATTGACTATGAAGAGACCTTTGCTCCAATAGTTAGAATGGCAATTGTTAGGATTCTTATTTTTCTTAGTTCAATTAAAAACTAGAATAATTTTTAAATGAATGTTAAGAATACTTTTTTAAATGGATGGATAAAAAAAAAGGTTTACATAAAACCTCCCGAGTCTTAACATTCCAAAGAATCAAGTTCTTCATCTTAAAAGATATTTGTATAAACTTAAACAAGATTCTAAGGTTTGGTTTGAAAAAATGAGTGAATTTATTACATGTAATAGTTTCACTACCTGTTATACTGACAATGCTTTATTTGTAAAGCATTTTGTTTTATGTATTGTTATTCTATTGCTATGTGTAGATGATATAATCATTACAATGAGTGATATTCTTGAAATCCAAAATATCAAATGAGACCTTGGTAGGGAGTTTGAAATGAAGGATCTTGAACATCTATGATACTTTTTGGGTATTGAGGTAACAAGAAATGATAGAGATTTTTTTTTGTCTCAAACTAAATTTGCTAATGATATTATTGTTAGATCTGGCACAACAGATGACAAGACACTTGAGACATAAGATGATTGAACAAAAAAGATGAGACTTATAGATGGTGAACCACTAAGGGATTCCACTCTTTATAGACAGATGGTCGGATCATTGACATACTTCACTATCACTTATCCCGACATTACTCATCTTGTGCATATTGTAAATTATTTTCAGAATGCACCTACTATTATACATATGTGTGTCATTATATGGATCATACAATATGTTCGACATACCGCTGAGAAGAGAGTATTCTTATCATTTTCTTCTCTACCTCAATTAATTGTATATGTTGATGCCGGCTGGAGTGATGATGTTAATGATAGATATTGTAGAATAGGCTACTGCCTTAGAGACTCTCTAATCTCATAGAGGTATAAAAAGCAATAAAAGGTATCACTTTCATCTACTGAAGTAGAATACATAGCAATGACCAACACAACTATAGAATTAACCTGGGTAAAAAGACTTCTTCAAGATCTTGGAGCTTCACTTAAGTTACTTATATTATGTATTGTGACAACAAAGTGCTATGTATATAACCATCAATACATTTCATGAGCGCACAAAACACATCGAGATAGATTATCACTACATTTGAGAAGAACACTTACAAGGACACTTAGCGCTATATTTTGTGCGGTAAGAGTATCAACTTGCATATATTTTCACCAAATCACTACCAGTTCCACATTTTAAATTCTTAATTAGAAAACTTTTGATGACGATACGTTTGAGGAGGTGTTAAAATACATGTATTTATATGGGTATCTTACTATACTTTTCTTATTATGAAAATGTAAATACATGTAATCAAGCACCAGTGCTACCTGACACTCGAGCCATCAGGGTCACCAAGTGTCTCAACAGTGACCTTACTAGCCGTTGTGCAGAGCACAACGGCTATCTTCAACAACCAACAACTGATTGCTAGCAACTAGCAACTGAATGTTGTTGGCTGCCCACTATTTACCTCATTTATATTCAATAAATGTAAGCCTTCTTGATCAATTTATATACATTCTTTTGAGTCTATTTGTTATAGATAAGTTCATTTGCTATTATTATAGCCTTTTCTAAGGCTTTTCATAACCTCCTTTGGTGACTCACAATTGTTATATACGTGTATTGGATATCCGCCACTCCATTCAACATGCTAAAGTATCATCTTCATTACATTTACAAGTCAAGAAAACTATGAAGCAAATAAAGTTTTATAACAATGAAAACCATAGTATCAAGTTGTGCCATGTAATTATTTCCTTCCCGCATTTTTATTGAGAACTAATATCTAAATCATTAAGCAAGTTGATTTCTCAAATATGAGAATCCAAATCTTTAAGAGAGTCGCAACTCATTCCTCCTTCCCGAGATGAGGCAAACAAAATGTTCCTTAATCACATTGAGAATTATTCCTTAAGGACTAAATATTGAAGTTGGGAGTCACTATTTACCAGCTACCTCTAGGTTCTAGCTTGAAGCTAACTGGTACCACCATCGTTAGATCTTACAAAGTCAGGTCTTCGATAATATTAACAGAAAAAGTTGGATTTGACAATTTGGAAGCAGTTAGCTTGGAGCTAGTTCTAGCAACTTTCACTTCTATCATATGGTGAGGATACAATTTGATTGGGTAATTTAGAGGAAAAGAGAATTCTCAATCCTTAGCGCATGAAGTTCTTGAGCTCAGAAAACTCTTGAGATGGCGAATTATCAATCTCAATCTCCAACAATGACGAAGAAATTAAGATCTTTTTGAGGTTAAATTCGGGATAATTTGATACTTTTTTCCTTCAATTAAAACTGGGTTTGGTAAAACCCAAACCCGAACCAAAATTTAGTCGAATCTAGATTTTCTTACTAGATTACATTAAAGCAGGAACTGAATCCAGGTAACAGATACACTTCTGGTTTTCTACCCGAAACGATTCAAATCATTCCCTACCTTACACCAACCGACCTGATCCGACCGGGCGCGACCCCGTCGGCGCGCTCCAAGACGTGGGCCTGGCCCTTCTGACAAGATCGCTCGTGTGGAAAGGAGACGAAGGCATCTGGATCGTGGATTCGTGGAGGGGCGTCAAACCATTAGAAAACGCCCTTTCGATCGTTTCTTCTCTTCTTCTTCGTTTGCGAAATTCATCCGTGGTTTTTTTGGTTTCGCTATTGTTTGATCGTTGTATGTGAACAGTGTTTCTGTCACATTGACGCGAGTTGTTTTGCTCGTTTCTCTCCCAATCGATCGATCTCTTCCCTGAACTCTGTAAATCACAGCCTTCCGATCGGAAATCGCGACGATCACCATGAATTTGAATGGCGGAAGAGTGAATAACGGCGGTGCACCGATGGGGGGAAGCGGGTCCATCAAGAATTTCGATTTCGATTTCGGGCTCCCCAGTCGCCAATCGTCGAAATCACTCGATAATCAGAAGGCGCAGACTTCGGCTCCTCCTCCTTCCTCTCCTTTCAATTACTCGCGAGCCGCTACGCCGTCCTTGGGGCCGAACAAGGCGTCCTGGACGCATCAGCCTTCTGTGGCAGCCCAGCCTTCACACTTCGGCGGGAAGGACGCGGGCCTCTCCGGCCCGACGTCGATGGTCGGCGACATCTTCGGCAAGAGTTGGTCGCAGCAACCAGGTTCAAAACCCGGTACTGCCGGCATCGGGATCACAGACAAGAGTCGGAATCTGTTCGGCGACCTGATCGACACGGCACTCGGTCAGGGGAAGGATTCGAATGTGCCGCTCAAGGATTCCACTCCCCAAGGGGCTTTCTCAATGGGGAATCTGACGGGATCACTCCCGAAAACGAATTATTCGGCGTCGAGTGCATCCCGATCTTCGGAGAATTTTGGGGTTTTTGAGTCGAATAAGATCAGTTCATCGTATTCTACGTCTTCCTTTGCCAAGAGTGGTAGTTATCCGTTTGGTTCCTTTGGGATCGGCGATTGGCAAAGTGCAGGTAGCTCACGTTCGGTGCCTTTGAAAAATGCGGGTTCTTCGTCCTCCGCAAAAGTGGCTGGTGACCCATTTGGTTCTTTGGCCGATTTCGGCTCTAGAAGGGCGAAGTCCGCTTCCCAACAATCGAATTCCACTGTCAAGAATTCCGATTTTGAATCGGGTTTCGGGGATTTCCAGCACGCTGCTCCTGCCTCCAAATCACCATCAGCGTCCCCTCTGTTTCCTTCTCCTAAGCAGCCATCTGATTCATTTGGAGGCAGCTATTCGCAGGAGTCTATGGGAAAATCCAGTGGTGTTGATCCTCTCGATTCGTTGTTCTCATCGTCCTCTTCGTCGGTAGCTCAAGGCAACCAAACTCAGCCATCTTCCGAGTTTGACGATTGGGGAATTGGCTCAGAATTCGGAGGGAGCGTTGATTTTGGGACGACGGAGCTAGAAGGGCTTCCGCCACCGCCGGCAGGTTTGAGCGCTTCGATGGCAAGATCAAAGGGAGTAGATAACTACAAGCAGGGCCAATTTGCCGATGCAATCAAATGGCTTTCGTGGGCGATCACGCTTTATGAGAAGGCCGGTGATGACTCATCCAGTGTGGAGATCTTGTCCTGCAGAGCTTCCTGTTACAAAGAAGTAGGGGAATATAAAAAGGCTATTGCAGATTGTTCTAAGGCATGTGGTTTTGCTGGTTGTTGCGAAGCTTCTTTTTCTTTTTCTTTGCATTCTGATCTGGCCATGGTTTTCTGCTAGTTTTACTAATCTGAAGTGTGTCATGATGTTCAAATGCAGAGACTATTGTAAACTGTTCTCAGGTACTGGGCATTGTTGGAAAGATTCCTTGTGCTATAGTTGGAAGTGTGTCATGGTGTTGTAATTGTCGATTTTTTGATATTTCCTTTCTATATCTGATCGGATCTACATGTGCCAAATCAAATCTCAGCGACAACTTCTTTCTTCTATAGGCATGTGGCCCAGCCCTTCTGCTTGTATTCTTAGTCTTAGTGTCTCCTTAAAATGCAGGTTCTTGAGAAAGATAGCAAGAATGTTGCGGTACTTGTCCAGCGTGCTCTTTTGTATGAAAGCAGTGAGAAATACAAGCTTGGAGCTGAGGACTTGAGGATGGTTTTGAAGATTGATCCTGGAAACAGAGTGGCCAAGGGCACCCTCCATCGGCTGGCGAAGTTGGCAGACTAGGTTCCATGGGTTTGTTTGCCCTGAGAATGGTCTATATTCTCTATTTCACTTTGTTGAATATCTTTGTTGGCTTTTATGGTTTCCCGGAATTCCTGTTGTTAATGAGATGTTCCGCTTTCTGGGGCTGATAAAAGTTATAGAGGGTACATGGTCTTGAACTATAGTTTCAAATTGAGTTTATTTTTGTCTTCGAAGATTATCGATCACATTGTTTGATGTGTTGTATTACATTTCTCTTTGTTGATCTGTATTATTGTTTGATGTGTTGTATTACATTTCTCTTTGTTGATCTGTATTATTTCCTATTATTTCCCTTCAAAACATTAGTGCTGAACTGAATTCAGCAAGTGACTCTACAGATCACGAACTCATGCATTTCTTTCCATTTATTCTTGTCTAAGATGTCTCGTGTGAATACTTTCTCATGGTGGTGCTGATAGATCGTGACTATAAGTTTCACGTATGGACTAATCATTGTCAACCATTAAATGGTATACACAATTGTCTGTATCTTATCCGGTTACAGTTTCATGGATGCCTGGAAATTAACTTGGCTGATTGATCACTTAAGTTTGACTCTTGTATGTCCTTTTGTGTATCATGCCATTGCTTCTTGATTCTTCCTTGTCATTCTTTCCAGGAAATCTATGCCACATTTTGTCGGTTATTTCTCAGTTATTGTTTATATGCAGCATGTATTTGCTTCTGGAAATGGAAATCTGCTGCGGTGATGCTCCTGCTGTTTGCTGCTCGTCATCGAAGAAGTGCATTTTGTTAGATCTGCAGATCTAATATTTACTTTATATCAGGACTTTTGGATGACATGGCATGGTAGAAGTTTAGGCGAACTATTTCATATTTAAGAAGATTGGGCACCTCTATACAGCAGTTTTTCCAATTGTGCGGACAGGCCTATGATAATGCAGGCAACTTTCTGAATGCTTATGGCAGGGTTCTTCATGTGCCCACACCTTCACACAAAAGGCGCTATGAGGAGCCATATTTGGTCTCTTAGATGAGACAAAAGTATCTTATTTTCTTGATGATAGATGACAAAGATGATTTGGTAAATAAGTTTAGGCACACAAGAAGGGGCTTAACTCGTGTCTATTAGATGTTAATGATATTACTTCATGCAAGCACACACACATGCGTATATCTTGTTTCACTCCAGATAAATGAGACACAGTTTGCTTGTGAAGGGTGATAAACAATAAGTTTACTGATCACACATAAAAGGACCTTTTGTTTCTAGTATGTGACTGAGGAATAAATTTGAAAGCAATGACCCTTTTTTTCATTAACTCAAATCAACAAGATAAGAGCGTATGGAGTAGGAAGCATAGGAAAAAGCTTGGGTTTTAGACATGCACAGGATATTATGCTTCTAGTTTCATGTGGTAAGGATGATTTTGGTCTTGCATATAGAGACAGTGAAAGGGCAGAAGAGGCCCTATATTCCCTATATATGTGGCTGGAAGAATTGGATTACCTGGATGATGAGGAAGAACGTAAATGAGCTTGCTTTTTAGCAAGGAGTATACATTTCAATTCTTTCAGATTTTCAAGCTCATGTGCCTTGAGCTTCTTCTCTTTGAACAAGAGAGTAATTGTATGGAATGGGAGGAGGAACTTCTTCATGATCCACGGTTTTCCTGTGTTTGGCATTTGGTGCTTTTTCCCAGAAAAGTCCAGCATTTCTGTTTCTTTAATCTTCCTGTTGAGCTTTTACGCTAGAGGATCACCTTGTGGGTTATTGTTTTGACTTCGAATTCCTTGAATTTGGTGCAGAACAAGATCTTGATTCACATGTTATTAGTTTCATTAATGCTTCACGGAGACTTCTATTTTTCCGTAGTTTTTACTACTGGTCATGTTTCTTGTGCATATTTTGAATGGTTAAAGGCTTTTGCCCTGCCTTTGCTAACTGTTCTTGTTTTACTCCCTAGTCATGGCCCTTTTCACTGTTCAATTTGCCTCGAGATGTAGATGAAGCAACGAAGTTATTCTTAGTTAAGCGACTATTTTTACTTAATAGCTTCGTTATTTGTCTTCGTCAACCCCAAGTTGACTATGATCAAGGCATGGTTATGGCTATCTGAACATCTGATCGTCTATGGAGGGGCTTATAGTAGCGATTTCTTCATTCAACTGCACTCTTAGATCTAGGATACAGTATATAATAAGCTCTCAAAAGACACTGAGGTCCTGTAAGTACAAATATCTAGGTCGTATGTTCATGCTAGGAAGCTAATAGAAGCTGACAACTGTGAACTCTTCATTTTTCAAGCTAGTTAACTTGGAACCAATATACATCGTTCAACCAAAAAGCCCCACAAGCAACAAAATACACTACCCACTCCCAAAAACACCATTTCCCAATAAACACTCCAAAAAACACACTACAACACACCACATCCTCCAATTAAAACACACAAAAACACACACGACTCAAAATAACAATCACTTTCCAATAAACAAAAAATAAAATGATGCTACTACAAACCCTACCGATGGAAACACAAAAACACTTCTTAACATCCGGAGGTATGTAATAGGCCACATTATTATTGTCACCCCTACTTCTTCCCTCACCCGAGGAAGAAATAGTAGGTGTGGTTAGTAGTAAATGGGTCGTCTAACATAAGTACAAAATAAAATCTATCCAATCCACCACCTTGGGATGTTAAAAAGTTTTTTTGTGTTTATGTCGGTGGTATTTGTAGTAGCATCATTTTTGTGTTTTCGTTTATTGGAAGTGGATGTTTTTTTGTGTGTTTTAATTGGAGAATGTGGTGTGTTGTATGTCTTCTTGGAGTGTTCATTGGGAAGTGGTGTTTTTGGGAGTGGGTGGTGTATTTTGTTCTTGTGGGGCCTTTTTTAAAACAGTTCCTTGCTGACTAAGTTCCTCATCTTGTGTCCCATAAAGCTGGCATTGAAGTTGATGGCAGATGAGTTTGAAACTACTTGGTATGCAAAGGGACTCTGCTAATGTGCATCGATGCTCTAAAGCTTGAAATTATCAATTACTGACTTCCGGGATCTAGTATTGGTCAATGAGGGAAGGAAGTTGTCTTCATTTATATTCATTCTCTCTGATATCATACATATTCGAATTTTTTTTGATCATGTGAGGCAGCAAATGTGACTTGATTAATTAAGGAGTATACCTATCCCATTAGTTTGATGAAATGCTCGATGGTGCCTTTAATTGCTGCTCAGCTTTCCTATCGCAGGGGGCACTTGATAGTACAATATCATAAGTGAGTCGCACTTTGCTTTAGAAGTTGCAAGGACTGTGGTAGATTGTCATGAACGAGGCATTTTGTCGTGAATTTATCTGTGTTCTTAAAATGCGAAAGGAAACTGCTGATCTAACTATTAAGTATCCTTGATATTGCTGTTGGCCTTCAAGACCTAATATTCCAGTTGGCCTTTAATATGTTGACACTCAGGCATCATAAGTTTTAACAGAGTCAGTACACGATTGGGAGTCACACTTGGTGGATGAAGTATGATCTATTTGGAACCATTGTTTTTAAATTTTTTAAGATGGTCAGTATTAAAATCTGCCAGATTTTCTTGTCAATATCTGATAATATTTCGGAAATGAGGCCTTTGTTCTTGGAACGACAACGAATTTCACCTTTATTTTATGATTGGGAGTCGGTACATCATAAGTACATCATCGGCAGGAATTGGCTCAGAATTCGGAGGGAGCGTTGATGTTGGGACGACGGGGCTAGAAGGGCTTCCGCCACCGCCGGCAGGTTTGAGTGCTTCGATGGCAAAATCAAAGGGAGTAGATAACTACAAGCAGGGCCAATATGCCGATGCAATCAAATGGCTTTCGTGGGCGATCACGCTTTACGAGAAGTCCGGTTCGCACCGACACCTCCATATTAATCGAACTTTTTTATTAATATAACCAAGAAAGGGACTAATTGAGAGCGGGAACTAGGATAGATGCCGACTCCTATGGCCTATGCCTGGTTTCGGTTTGCACAAGGGCGAAAACCATGGGAATAGAACCCCTGACTGCTTCTCTAGCAGCTAGAGCACAATTTCCCACTCTGACAAAACCTGTCAAGGCTCTCTCTCTCTCTCTCTCTCTCTCTCTCTCTTGGTAGAACAGGGACTCTGAAGCCACATGCACGCCCCAGATGAGCTATTGCTCTTTGATCTCTCAAGGCTCACTTTTCTAATGGTCAGAGTTTGAGAATGACCACTTCCCAGATTGTTAGTTCAACTGGCAGGGCCCACTGAATCCTCCGCGGCTGGAGAGTTCGATTGCTGGTGGTGCATCCCTGTTTAGGAGCCTTGGCATTCCTTTGTGACCATAAAAGAAAAGAAAAGAAGAAAGAACTGAGCTGATGCACAATCATATGACTTCACCATTCAGCAGAGCTGCAGGGTGAGCGTGCATCCGCCTCACCCGAATTTTCAGAAACAAAGCAAGTGTATTTCATGGTAGATACGGGCTGTAACGATAGCCCCCGGTTTAAAACCGTGAGCCATCGGTTGAATCGTCTTCGCATTATCAAAAGAGGCCACGATTTATAACTTTGGGCTATAATATAAGCCCAGAATAAGATTGATTTTTGGCTATGAACCTCACCCTCAAAGTCCTTTGTAGACCCGCAACTTATTTTGCATGTAATTCACTTACAATTATGTAATAATAAAGTTTAAGTAGAAACCATAAATCAACAGTACTGATAAATCAACACTTCGATTTCACCCACCATGCCTGAGACGCTTCCGTCTAACCATCCCCGAAACCCAGGGGGTGCTCTTTCTGGCATGGAGGGCTCCAAGCTACGTCAGAGTCGGGTTGTCAGGTAAGGAAGGAGGTCTCAACACAGTGGGTGGTCCGAGATAAAAAAGCACGAGTAGAAAGGATACGAGCAAAGCGACTACGTCAAAGTAGCGAGCAATAACGGATGGACCGCCTTATCTGGTCCAACTCTACCCATCGTTATTCCCTTAACGGATCCCGGGAAAGATAGGAGAAGGTGTGTTGTCGTCTATAATGACGCCTGTCACCTTTACAGTAGCGGAGACCACCTTGACAAAGATGGTTAGTGAAGTTCGTTCTTCCTGGCCTCTTGCTACGGTACATCTCAGATCTTCAGCTTGCCCAGTAACGAGACCAAAGATTGAAACCGGAAGCCCCAGTTTCAACTGCTACTCAGATCACCGAAAGGCATAGTAGCCCATCCATTCTTTCAAGCTTGATCCCCTGTCGCCTATCCCCATTCTTTTTTACGTATGACTCTCCGGCCAAGGCCTTCTTTCTGATGAAGAAGTTCAGAGACCACACACTGAAGAGCTTCAGACCTTCACAAATGGCGGCAATGGCGCCACTAAGACTGTTACATGTAAGGAGTCATGTAAGATGACCTTGAACCCCCACGTGAGAGCTTAGCGCCGCCCCATGGGTGCTGCCAGGGTTGGGTCTACCACCTTACCTCGCCACTCCCATGTGGCGCCGGTGGTATGCTCATTAAAGTTCGGCCATTACTTTTTTGTTTTTCTTTTATCCTTAAAATCTTTTAAATTACACCCATATGCCACACACACACACACATATATATATGAAAACAGGATCCATTCACGCTCGACCTTATTACACATCACAAAAAATAAGAGATCCACTCTCTCTCTCTCTCTCTCTCTCTCTCTCTCTCTCTCTCTATATATATATATATATATATATATATATATATATATATATATATATATATATGAAAACAGGATCCATTCATGCTCGACCTTATTACACATCACAAAAAACAATGATTGACAAGAGATCCGGTTTCTCTCTCTCTCTCTCTCTCTCTCTCTCTCTCTATATATATATATATATATATATATATATATATATATATATATATATATATATATATATATATATATATATATTATATCCGAAATCTAATATATATTGGCAAATCCACCGTTCACATCACGCTTTATGTGCTTGGCATGACAGTTACAACCACTCCCACAAGCCTGCGTGCATCTCTTCATTCTTTTCTAGTGTCATTTGTTTCTCACTGGATTTCACTCATCAAATCTACATAATTGAGTCAACCCCTTAGCCAAAGGTTCGAGGGGGCTCCGCTGTGAATTAATGAGGGCTGAAAACTTTAGCCGGAGCTTTTATGTAAGCACCAAATTTAAGGAGGCGCAAAGAAAGCGCGCCCCAAAAATACGGGGGCTGATTACGACCTTTTAACCCCCTCCGCAACAAGTAAACGCCCTCCCAGCCATGACATCTCCCCGAGCCGGCTTACTTGCCTGCGGCGGAGCCGTTCAGAAATCAACTTACCACAGGAGTGAGCCGAATCATCGGCTCAGCTTTAATTCGTGGCTTATCCTTGAAATGACACATTTGCCCTTGAACCCTAGAACCTGGATGAAAATAAAGACGGCATGTCATGGCACGCAGAGCGTTATCTCACTTGGCAGGGGCCTTAGACTCACAAGCCAAGGTTGCGGGTTCAATACCTGGGGCGAGCATTTAGGCTTCAGCCTGTCCATTGTAACATAAAGAAAATTCCATCTCGTAATGTAAAATACGGTGGTTTCTCGACTTTGAACATTTATATGTAGCACATCAATCAATGGCTTACCGGGCTGGGTGTCCCACTTACAGGTTGATGGTCATTAGTTCGACGCCCTGTGGCTTCGAACACCCTAATGTAAAAAAAATTGATTTTTTTATCATAAAAATAATTGATACAGCAATAGAAAACTGAGAACTTAAATGGTTATCTTAATTAATAAAAGATAAAATATCATATCAATCATATAACATATACTATACATGTATTTGAATAATTGCATGATGCACGATATGATACGATATTTATAACGTCAAGAACAGGTCAAGAAACCTAAAGTATGCACGACTGTACGGTTTCTAAAACCATAATGAAGCTGTATAGAAACAAACAAAGCAGAGTTTCATATAGGGAAAGCGCCTTTGCCTCCATTCTGTGGGTTATAGCCAAAACAAATCGCGGAAAAATACATTTGGTATTCTTTTCTCATCAACAGCCATTCACAATATGAACGAGTTCGGTCCCAAGCAGACCCACATTAAGAAATTATTATATATATATATATATATATATATATATATATATATATATATATATATATATATATATATATATATATATATATATATATATATATATATGAAAGAGGAGAGTTGATGGACATCCTTCTATGATATGTCATTTTTATCATCACACCAATAACACATATCAAGCTTACGTAAATATCGATGTTACTTAATGCACATAGATATATTAAATATGATTATACTGTTTGATTTGATTGCACCAACAATAATAATAGATAAAGTTGTGTAGCATGAGAGGCTATAGTAGCTCCACTCTCTTTATATATATATATATATATATATATATATATATATATATATATATATATATATATATATATATATATATATATATATATATATATAGAGAGAGAGAGAGAGAGAGAGAGAGAGAAAGAGAATATGTGATCAATTTCCACTCACATATATATATAGAGAGATAATGGTATGTGATCAATTTCCACTCATGTTTAACCACCATAACGGTGGATATTTGAATCTTAATATGTATCATTATACTTTTTCTATTCATATTTAAGGTGTATTAATATAAAAAAATTTATTTTAAATTTTCGTTAGAACAAACGATAAAAAATGTGTGATTAGATTTAAACATGATTGAATTGATCGTCTCTTTATATATATAAGTGTGTGGGCTTAGAGGTAGAGAACGGAGAGTGATATATGAATAGAAACAAAACGGAGTTGACGTGGAAGGAAGGATAACTCATGACATGTGGTAAGGACGCCACATAGAACGCCCCCACGAATTAACGGTACAGGAAAAAGAAAAGCTCACGAGGACGAAGTAAAAGCTTATGCGGGTTAAAACGAACAAGACGACGCAGGAAGAGGGGAAGATGAAAGATACGAAGTTGCCGTTTTGACGCAGAAAACCTGATCGCCCCCACCCTGCAATTCGCGCTCGCAGGAAAACAAATCGATGGCAGCCTCAGCGTAGACGCCAACCTCACTAATTTCGCCGCCGTGAAACTCTGACGGTAAAAAGAAAGAAGAAAGATTAACCAAGATCCGACCATGGTCAATTAGTTGCAGTCTAGAAAGAGAGTCCCTTCGTTGTGATAAATAGCTGTTTCCGGCAAGTGGGCGATGGGAGCCGCCGGAAAACGACTTGATTCCGGTAGGGTGATAGGTGGGGCCAGCGATCACCAACAGGCACGTTCGATCCTTCCCCTTCATAGTGGGCGGGGCCCACGCTACAGCTGTTCAGCGTGTTCCTGTCTGCCCTCTTTCACCTCCCACTCTGTTTTCCTATTTTACCCCTGCAAGCCAATTCTCAAAACGCCCGTGATTTTGTCCCCGTTATTTTCCCGATAACAAGGCCCGACGACAGTTTAAGTAAGAGGACACTCTCTCGGGCTCTACTTCTTCTGCTTCAAGGCGTTGATTGGTCCTCGAGTGTAACTCAATCTGTGATTTCATGGGGAGTCTTGAGTTCCCCCCCAACAGCTACTGTTATAATGCTAGATGGGTGGTCAGGAGTTCGAACCTCGTTAAGCACCGTCTCTCTAGTAAAATCCTCGGTTTTGGAGGACTTTTTCTAATGTCATTTCTCTAATACGTAAAACAAGAAAAGGTTATAAAACAAGAAAAGGTTATATGAGACTTGGTTTTAACTATTAGTAGCTAGCTGTAATGCAAGCAGCTGACAACGCAGCACTTCATTTGTTTTGTCAATTTGGGATTTCATCATTCAACTCCTCTCTCTCTCTCTTACATTCATCACTCTCATTTTTGTCTGCCATCTTTTTTTGGTGAGATTGATTTTTTTAAAACTTTAAGCAACCTCTTATCTCTGATTTCGTTTCTTTGGTTTCTCTTCAGCTTTTCTAATAGTTTCTACACCCTACCCCTCTTTTCTTTTCTTTTATTCTCTCTCATATTTGTAAAAGGTCAGTGGGGGGCAGAGTGGTGAAAAAGCGGAGATCAGAGGAGGAAGGAAAGGAGCATGAGGCAAGGAGGGTCTTCCCATGGAGTGACGACGACGCCAGAAGCGACGCAGTATATAGGCCACATTTCAGGTGGCCAAGACCATGCACACTCAGAGCACCAGCCAATGGTGGAGGCGGCGTCACCAATAAGCTCTCTGCCACCAGCTCGTCAGTCCAGTTTCGACGAATTGGCACCGGCAGTGGCAGCTGGAATCCCCGACGAGGAGAATGCACTGGACAGGGAGGAGGATGAGCGCTGTGGAACCACAGGAAATCGGTGGCCTCGGCCAGAGACGCTGGCCCTTCTAAAGATCAGATCGGACATGGACGCCGTGTTCCGTGAAGCCACCCTCAAGGGTCCCCTCTGGCAAGATGTATCAAGGTCTGTGCTCTCTCTCTCTCTCTCTCTCTCTCTCTCTCTCTCTCTCTCTCTTTTCAGCGCTTTGGGATTCACAGATCCAGGAACGGAAACTAGTGTTTCTAAGCATTCGAGCGATAACGATTGCTTAGAGTGTTAAAAAGAGTAGTACATGACGTTCGATGTTCCCAAAAAGGGCGAAAAATTCAAGGAAAAAGACTGCTAGCGGTTCATTCGAGTCGTACCACGGATCATGGTAGCTCAGTGGTTGTCAGCGGAGAGAGATGACTCCAAAACTGTGCCCCCACAGCTAACTTATCATAATCATAATCATCTAATCATCACTGCCAATGAGATTCATCCTTCACTCTGATCTAGAGAGAAGAAAAAGATAAAATATGGTATTTTTTTTGTTACCAATGAGAATTATGAAGCCTGCATCTAATTGGTGGTGTATTTACAGAAAGATGGCCGAAATGGGGTACAACCGAAGCGCGAAGAAGTGCAAAGAGAAGTTTGAGAACGTCCACAAGTACTACAAGAGGACCAAGGAAGGGAGAGCCCGCCGGCAGGACGGCAAAAGCTACAAATTCTTCACACAGTTGGAAGCACTCCATGGCAACACCAACACCGGCAGCACTGTGAATACTACTCCAGCTGCAGCGGGACCGCCACCGATGACAGTAATTCACGGCAATTCTAATGCGGGAAGCAATTCCCTCGCTCCGACCGGCAACACCATAACGCAATCACAGCCAAGCAACACCGTGCCTACCACCCCCATCATATCCAACCAACCTAGTCTCCCGGCAGTCGTTAGCATGCAGAATTTGACAAGGGTATCGGCAGATATGAGTGTCGACGAAATCAATCTATCATCAGGGGGATCATCAACTTCCGGTGAGTCCTTGGAGGGAACTCAGGGTCAAAACTACCGGAAGCGCAAGCGATCTTCATCAGAGTTGAGCACCCACAAAATGATGGATTTCTTCAAGGATTTGATGAAACAAGTGGTGGAGAAGCAGGTGGCAATGCAGCAAAGGCTTCTAGAAGCCATAGAGAAGAGGGAAGAAGACAGGATGGTGAGGGAAGAAGCCTGGAGGAGGCAGGAGATGGCGACGCTGAACCGTGAGCTCGACATTCTGGCTCAGGAACGCGCACTATCAGCATCAAGGGACGCTGCGGTGATTTCTTTGCTTCAGAAGTTCACCGGCCAGACCATCATCTTCCCTCCGCCACCACAGCCGCTGCTGCCTCCATCATCGATCGCAGCGCCCATTTCTCCTGTTGCAAAGGCTCCAGGAGTTCTAGCTGAGAAGCAGCACAACAACCACCATCATCAACCACAACAGCCAGAGACAGTTGAAACAAGACCTGTAGTTCAGGCTTACACCAATACCGCAGCTCCCGAGCAGGAAACGGCTGTTGTGAATTTCAATCCGGCGAGCTCCCGATGGCCTAAAGTGGAGGTTCTCACATTGATTAAGCTCCGAAGCTGTCTTGAGTCTAGGTACCAAGAAGCTGGGCCGAAGGGGCCGCTGTGGGAGGAGATCTCAGCGGAGATGGCAAAAATGGGATACAAGCGAAGCGCAAAGAGGTGCAAGGAGAAGTGGGAGAACATCAACAAGTATTTCAAGAAGGTGAAGGAGAGTAACAAGAAGCGGCAAGAGGATGCCAAAACGTGCCCTTACTTCCACGAACTTGATGCCCTCTATAGGAAGAAGATGCTCGGAAGGAAACCCACCAAGCCCGAACCAGAGGAATCCGAGTCCGTCCCCCAAGATAATCTGGCCAGCGATGGCATGACAATCATGCCAACCCCAATATCAGCGGCACCACCCGGCAATTTAGTGCTGGAAATAGGAGGAGCGGAGCATGTGCTCGGCAACAATGGTGGCTCAGAAATGCATGTGCATTCCACGAGGATCTATTCAAGAGTAGGAGAAGAAGGAAATATTGTGGCTGCAAAGAAGGTAAGAATTAGTTCCATCACTCTCCCTATATCTCCAAGAATTTCTGTCATGTTGCGCTTATGCCAAGACATAGACTTTTGGCTGAGAAAATATTTCTGCTCGGAAAATTCACGATTTTCTCATCTTATTCTGTTGGACAGAAGTATAGAAAAGCCAAATTTTCTGAGAACGGTAAGCTTCTTGTTTGTTGTTTTCCGAGATTAACTAATTACGGTTGCGGAATTTGAAGCCAGAAGACATTGTGAGGGAGTTGATGGAGCAGCGGCAACAACACCAAGCTGTCATGAACGACTATGCCAAGATGGACGATCCAGAGGGTGATGATTCAGATGAAAACAGCGACGAAGACGACCGCCAGGATGACCATGATTCTTATGAGGCCCGGTACAGGAATCAGAACGGTCCGAGCGTGGCCGGAAACTCAGATTCTTTCATCACCATGATCCAATGACCAACACCCTCTTGCTCTCTTTCTCTTTCGTTTCTGTTCTTGGTATCAATCCTTCTCTTCCTTCAACTCATCACCATTCTTTCTTCGAGACTTGGATTTGAAAGTGTAACATATGTAACTAATTTCTGAGACCTAAGAGTTCCGATTCAGCCTTGAGAATAATCATCCATCTTTGTGAGTCTTCCATATTCATGGCATCAAAAAGGAAATTGGGAGATAACCATCTTATTCATTGATTGTTATAAGGAGATAATGTGAAGATTGACACCAAAGAGAGAAAAGATAGACCGCTTGAGGGTGGGATCGAGAAAGCATGTATCGTCTGCAGATGCCATTGAAACGGAAATGACCCTCAGAAGAATTGCAGATATCTGCTCAGGATTCTCTCAATCTGTACATGTTCTGTTCAGGAAACTGCTTGTCTCCTTTCATCTCCTGTTTTAATCCTTTTTGGTTTTTTGAGAGTGTGAAAGTCTATTTATTATCATAATTACTATTTGATATTTATTATCTTCATCATTATGATTATTATTATTGTTATTGTTACCATTAAGCAATAAGAATAAAAGCATCTGATTTGTTGTCAACAGCTATTGTCTCAGCATTGTTATTTTAACTCGTTATTAAGCATGATTCTTCGAATTTCAGTAGTTCAATTCGGATGTTTTGAGCGAGAAAATAGCTAGAGATGGAATCACTGCCCATCGATATCATACCAATTCCTTCTGTTTCAAGAAATCACGTGAACTAGATATTCGAAACTCCCAGATTGTCCTGCATTTTATTAGAAATGGCAAACTTAGATCATTTGATTTTTTATAGCATAAATGCTTTTGATCCATTGTCTATCATACGAGAGAATATTTCAGTTCTCTGACACATGATATACGGTCTCCATCCTACGTCAAATCACAGCCCTTTAACTGACGGTTAAGATTTCTGTCCAGACAAGTTTGATGATTCAGTGTAGGACTGCTGTCAACAGTGGCAAAGAACTGACCCTTTTCTCAGATACTCGTGCTTCAAACCATAGCAAATGGCAAAATACGAATATGATATAGAGGGGTTTATATTCAATCTCCACCGTACATCACGCTCTCCCGTAACTTGGTGATCTGTGAAGTGGGCCAGTCAGTTTGAGGATATATATATATATATATATAAGCTTTTGTACAAAATGAGCTATTCTCTCCTCTCATGGGGATCCCATCAACCAGTCACTACCCACGAGTCTTTGATTCGGATGCTCTTTATTGGGTCGGACACAATATATATGCTTAATAACGTCTCTGTCTGCCATCGCTCTATTATGGATCCCATATTTGTCATGAGATATTTGGATCGAATATCTTCCAATCCAGTTCGTGTTATGGTTCACACAATACACTTTAATGCGGGCCCAGATCCAGCAGATACATGTATTTGAATGTATCACATATATTGATGGTCACGAGAGGATGGTAAATCAGAAACAAAAAAGACATGCTTTATATATACAGAAATATGTGTATATATATTTAAATAAAGAGACATGGGACCCTTTTTGGTTCATCACGTCATATGTCTTAATGATAATAACAATTGTAGGAGTACCATTTTCTTTTTCTTTTTCTTTTCTTCTGGAGGAAAAAATAGTAAGAAGAAAGAATGCTCAACATTTTTTATATCCAAAAAAGGTGGGTCTCTTTTACTTTTGAACTAAAATCAATCTCTCATACTTCTGGTTTCTTCTTTTATCATGATAAGCAACTTTTTGTAACCTCACATCAATAGAGTAAAGTCTCTATGTGTAAGAGAGAGGGAGAGAAAGAGATAGAATAAATGAAAAATGCACAAAATGGCATATAGTACGTATCTTTTGTTTCATTCCAACTTTATGTCCAACGAATATTAGCTTGTGCACATGGGATGCAATGTTTATTTATCCCCATATGAATTTAATTAATGAGACTCTAGACGAAGGTCATCTCCAAGACGCAAAACTTCATGGCGTCAAATCCGGTTATCTTGTTCAACCATGCACCACAGTAAAAGAAAACTTTTACCTCCACATAGCGTGATTGTGCATTGAAGTATTATGTCTATATTATCACTATAGACAAAACTTCGGTAATAGCTTTCAGGAAGAAACGGAGAAATGCATAGTTGAACAGAGAGAGAGAGAGAGAGTTTCATGCATGTGGCAAGTTGCAAATGTTGGTGGGATGGGTAGAATCCAAGACTTTGTGGGCACAACACCGTTGCCTTTTCAATTGCTTGAACAATGTGACTGGAAGCATGAATGTGGGATTCAACCAACTTCTTTGAAGAAAACAGAGAATGAAGTGCCATTAAATAAGCAGTACAGTTATTTCGAGAGACGCAAAAGTTATAAACTTTAACCTTCACAAAGAATGTGTGCTCCTGTATGCGTGCATGTCTCTGTGTGTGTGCGAGAGAGAGACCTTAAATAATACGAGCAATGCTTAATTAATGAATAATAGCATGTGCAGTGCTTCGCATAAAACGAATTTCGGAGAATCGATTTAGCAAGTTGTAAGTAAAATTTTCACGCATAAGCCATTCCTTTATGGAAAGCGGTTAATCACAGGACTTCTAGTAATCTTTAAGAGAATGATTATTGTTTCATTTACTTAATAAGAAGATGATGGTGAATGCTACATATACCTTGATACTTCATATGACAACCAAGAATGTACCAATTTGTCAATTATTTCCTAATAAGGATTCAAAACCTTCTTTCTTTCTCTCTTTTCTTGACTGACATGCAATTGAAAATTAGATCGAATAAGAATCCGCGTTGCAGACTCCATTTACTGCAAGATAAGGCTTGGTTTTGGTTTTTGATACACACACATAAATATATATATATATATATATATATATATATATATATATATATATATATGTGTGTGTGTGTGTGTGTGTGTGTGTGTGTGTGTGTGTGTGTGTATATGTATATGTATAATCAACTCAATAGGACCAGATAGTTTTCATATTATGTGGTCTTTTCTTACTCCCCCGCGACATGGTAATGCATTTCTTCAAGAAATAAAGGTCCCTACAGCTTCAAGTTCCTACTATCATCAAAGATGATGAAAATCGATGAGAACGATTCATTCTTTATATTCATATACGCGTTCAATTCTGCGGCAAAGTAACCATTATATTATACGCCAAGAAATAGCAGAACTCAGTTAAACTGCTATTATATTATTTGCATGACCTGAGCTGCATCGGATTTTTTCGAATTTATAATATCTTTTAATTTTTATTTTGGGCGTCGATTATTCCCGTTGATTAGTGGGCACCCAACATGAACAACAGTTAACTTTTGCTTTGATTCTAACCTTTTTTTTTCAAGAAAAAAATGGTATCATGGTTCGTAGTTGAACTGAAGAGGCAATAAGTGAATGGCGATGATAGAGTTATCTCCAACAATTGACGAGAGGACCCACTAACCATATGACATGAGTTTCAAATGCAAGAGTGAACCCTGTGAGTGATTTAATTTTTTCTGAATATATATGCAAAATAACAGATAGTTAAATAAAAATAATCATGAAAATTACCTAAAAAAGTTTTAGAATTGGTTTTTTATTAACAACTTTTATTATGGTTAATGAAAAACAAATGTAAATATTTTAATGTGGCCCATGATTTGGAATCTTGTGATCATCATGTCAGTATGAGGAGTCAATTATGATTGGCCTTCGGCTCTGTGTAATCCCATCATGATAATTCCAGGTAGTTTTAGGCGATTTTTCTTTTTATTCTATCTTGCGATATTTCCTCTTTTTCTTGCGTTGCCTCATTTATATCGAAATTCCGAATCCCGGGAAAAGAAAGCAACCACTTTGTCTGCTCATTAAACTCTTTAGGACACCTTTAATCAATTATCTCTTTTTCATGAAAAGAAAATGTGCTTTAAAAAGCCTCTTAGTTAACCAAGTCAAGCAACAGATAAGGTGAATGTGATGTTATGATAATTAATTAATAACATTATAATCGTGACATTTTGTGCCTATCCCTTTAATATCGATTCACTAGTTATGAGAAAAATAATACCAAGAACACACATTCTTCAATCACAAGACCAAATTACTTATTGTCCCTAGGTTCAATAAACCATAAATTAATGCCAAGATTTACTGCCCATGGTTCGATTTGATTCAGCTTGACCCGTGCTCGTTCGCGTTCCGTTCGGCAAAACTATTGTTCTACAACAAAGAGGGCACCGACAAGTAGTCCTCGGCATGGCTCACGGAAGCTCACTTAGGTGGGTTTATAAGATCATGAAGAGAAGCATGTTAAGCTCATCAAGCTTAAATAAACTAATTCAGCTTCTAATTGGGCCTATCAGTGCCTGGACATATCAGGTCAAGTTGTGAGTGAGATAAGAACAAGTCCGGACCCACTAACAAGTGGACCTGGTTGTTATACCTCTGATATGGGTCCAAATGAATGTAAATGACCATCACATACCTAACTTGCTCATATCATAGTCATGATATTTGTCGGAGACAATTTATTCCTCAAAAATAAAATGAAATTCGAACATGATGTTCACATAGCATCCCCTACTGTTGGGGAAAAAACACTTGGTACATTTTATATTATTGTAATTTTCTTTTATTTCATGCCTTGTATAGTTTACATATTAGTTGACAATATGTGTGTATGAGTGCATGCATGTATAACTAACTAGTCACAAGATTTTGAACAATGATACATATATATATATATATATATATATATATATATATATATATATATATATATATATATATATATAGAGAGAGAGAGAGAGAGAGAGAGATTGGATCCTGCCCACTGCTTTTGGGTGGCATGAGTATGTACTAATAATACCCTTCATACTCTTTCAAAACCTCTTAAAAATATTGAAATTACACTTGTGCTACCCAAAAACAATGAATAAACATGAGTAAATAAGTTAGAAATGGGCAACATCCAATTACTCTATCCATACACACACACACACACACATATATATATAGGAAAACATACAAAACCAGGCCTTATCCTGCACGGTTGGATGCACGAATTATTAGCACATTATGATTTCCTTCTAATACATTGAGACTTCATAACTCTGTGTTTCTCCCACATAATCTCAGGAAAACATATAACTCTCATTCTTGTTGGCACCTCTCTAAATGTCTAGGCTACCTTAAGTGTGTTACTCTCACTGTGTTGGTGGCACCCCGACTTTTAAAGTTTACTTTTCATGTCCGGTCCTAAGCTTCAATGTAAACGAAGAATGGTGTTCTACATAGCTAATAATTAACATATATCATAATATTAGAAAAGCACTAGTAAAACTAATCAAGAGTTGCTCTTAAATATTCTATGTCGGTAAGAATGCCGTGAGGTATTTAATTTCGTGATACGACACAACTTCAAATTAAATAGAAAGACATGAATTAGCAAATTCCCCACTGTTTGTAGTAGGTTAAATTGTTCATGTACTCACTAGATATTACCTTCTCAGAAAACCATAGATCTTGATAGAGCAAATTGCCCAACAACTTCGGCCCTAGAATCAAACTCATGCAATCTTTGGTTTAAGGGAGGTGAAATTGTTGGTCCTATAAAAGGCCGATCTTGGGAAATTAACGAAAAAGCAAAGAAAGGGAAAGGAGAAGAATTATTAAACGGGGAGGAAGAGTGAATAATAAGAAGTTATAGGGCCTAATGAGATATTATTGCGGAGGTATCGGCGCCACGTCAGCCACATGGGTCTTCTGGGCCATAGAGAGCCTTGCACGTGGTCCACTGACGCTCATCGTTTTCCGATGACGAGAGAGAGAGAGAGAGAGAGTTTAGGAGGTAGTGAATTTGATTAGCCGCTTTATAGGTTGTAAGTCGGTCTTCTCCACTTTCATGCGGTCCCCATCAAGCAATCTCTCTCAATGTACTATGTGCTCATCTAATCAACATCAATTCTATTAATTGTCTGAGAGAAAATTCTAAGAAAATGAAGAAGAACATTAAAGATTGACGACAACCAAATTCCAAACTCAATGAGCTTAAAATTTGTTATTCTTTCGGGAAAGATTAAGCATTCAGAAATACATTATTAAAAAAATTTGAAAATGATTATATTGGTTTCACATATAATGGAAGGCATGCTGTCTCGATATTGGGTTGTTTCTCAACATATGAACTAAATTTCAGTAGTAGGAGAAGTAGAAAATTTTCTCGGGTGAGGCCAAGTCGAGTTTGGGTAAAATTCTGATGAAGCAGGCTATACAATTATTGCATGCTTGAATTGCTTGTTGGATCTTTTCGGATTTTGAGTGAAGCGACCACTTCATCTCGCTCATGAAAGATCCGTCACTGTTGCTAATCAAGCAAGCACTTGATAATTGGCATTCTGACAAGAACACCCACAAATCGATTGATCAACATCAGTAGGTTGTTGTTCATCACATTTTATGTACTTATTTATCCACAAAATCACTTGATGCCCAAGCTCTTCTACTCATCAGTCTGAGAATAATCACCAAAAGAGAGTAGTTGAGTTTATTTTAGATGCAGATGATTGTCTTTTTGAGAATTCAGATGTTTATGCAGAATGCCTTCCTCCCAAAAATATCTTTGGACTTCTTCCTGATTGGAAATAATTGTGCAATCAGAGAAGTGAACCTACGCTTTGCCACATCCATGATCAGCTCTTTTAAGAAACGAGGACTCTAGGGTAGAACTTGAAGAAAAAGAATCTTGGGCGTGTTGATTACCAAAATGCTGTCTTTAACCTCTCTCTCTCTCTCTCTCTCTCTCTCTCTCTCTCTCTCTCTCTCTCTCTCTCTCTCTCTCTTTCGAGTATAATTACAAATAGTCTTGACCTAAATTATTTAGTTTATATGAATTAAAGGAAGGGTGATGAATGAGGTGAGTGCATTCATTATTAGGAACTTGTTATCAATAATGATATACCACTAAGGAGAACGAGGCTTCTAATTAAATAGCCATTAATACCAATACATATTCTCACAAGGAAACATAAGAATGCGTTAAGTTATATATTTATCAAATTTTGGAAACTAATAGTCGTCTAGAACAAGCAAAGTTCATTAATGCAGTGGGAGGTCAAACTGGTATCACCCACATTGAAAAGCTTATACTCGAAACGATGATGTGCATTGGGTTGGCTTGTTGCAGGACGAAATTCGGATAAGCACTCTTAGTGGAGGAGGGTTGCTTTAGGTAGAACAAGCGCCAAATTTTGTCAAATATTTTATTGTAAAATGTGTTGGGATAGAAGAGTGGTCACACAAGGAAAGATGGTATACATAAATAATGAGGTTATTAGAAACAAATTGGGATTGACACTAATAGATGACAAAATGAGGAAAAATCTGTTTAAAATAGTTTGAAAAAGTAAAAAGACAACTAAAAAGTTATGGTAAAAAGGTATGAGAAACTAGATTATAAAAATGTTAAAAGAGAAAAAAACTATGAAAATATTGGAAGGAAATAACAAAGAATTATTTAGCTCATGTTGAGTTAATTGCTAGCATGACACGTGATCGAGTTTTATGAAAATAAAAAATCAATGTAGCCAATCCCATCTTGTATGAGAAAGGCTTTATTGTTGTAGTAGTAGTATTTTACTGTTAAATGTGATCTTTAAACAGTAGACTCTGGAGAGGATGGTGCTGGATGGATTGATATTATGACATCGAAATTCTCTCTCTGACCAACCTCACTTAGCATTAAACAGGCTTGGTTAAGGTCAAATGGGAAAATAGCTCTTATTAATTATTATTCATTTCATTAAAGTGAAATAGCATCTTGCTTGCTTCATATGCCAGCAAAATCCAGCAAGAAGTAAAAGCATCCATGTTACCACCTGCCCTTTGTTATTTTTGTATAAATTTCCCACTTTCATTATTGATTGCTTTCACATGCCTTCCTGCGGATGTGGAATTTCTTAAGAGAAGGCGAATAGCCTGCGAGACTGTTTAGGGTGGGGTGAGCTACTATTATATAGGCTACAATATGAGAGAAAGTTTTCTCCTTTATGTTATTCTTCAATTTTTGGATGGGGCGGCCTTCCCCACCTTACTTCAACGTAGATCCGCCACTCTCCACCCCATCCAACCTATTATTCTTCGTTGGCCCATTATATATATATATATATATATATATATATATATATATATATATATATATATATATAGAGATATATATATAGATAGAGAGAGAGAGAGAGAGAGAGAGAGAGAGAGAGAGAGCATAGTCCATACCCACATCAATCAATTCATGCTTAAACATGTTTTAAAATCTCAATTGTTTGATCGATAAGGTTGATGGTTGTAATTCAAATCCCAAAAGCAAAAGGTACATTTGTACTTTTTGTAGATGGAATAAATATATCCGATATGAGTTATTTTTTAATTTAAAGATTTCAACCATTGAGATCTTTGAGAATGTTTAAGCATATTGATATCCATATGCTCATCTACTAATCTTTCTCTTTATATATATATAATTTGGAAACTTTTCTTTCTATCTTAACGTGAAGATAAAACTAGACAACAGACACTTTTGTTGATTTTTGTTTGAAGTCTCAAAACCCTCTATCTGATGCATGCATCTCCGGATCGAGCTTGTGACCTAAGTCTTCTCAACCGGCCGCAAAGGCAAATGAGATACGAAATGCTGGTGCTACCTTCCAGTTTAAAGGCATCCGCACTCATCGAACTGTAGACATGGCCGGTTTTAACCGGGGTTCCAACCACAACCGAACCGAGCCGAACACGGAATCAATGGGCACCCACCCCGGGTATCAAACTCATCGAAATGCTTGCATTAAAACTTCCGGTCTTTTTAAAAAAAAAATCATAATTTTAAGATTTCCTTTTCTTTTACTTCTTCTGAGATGTAACCCAGCGGTGCCAGACAATGCATAGTTCCTGTCCCTATGAAGCTTTGGGCACCCCGGGTATCAAACTCATGAACTTTGGGCCAACCCAGTTGTCAGGAGAGTCGCGGCTCATGCATCAGAGTTAATCTTACTGTTAATGAGGGAATTGGTGAGTGAAATTAACGATACATTCTTTCCTTAACTAACTTTTCAAACATCATAAGAAATATGATAAGAATGTTGCAAGAGAATAATTGAATGTTACAGTGGGGATGGGAAGCAATATATTGTTTGTTATTACAATGGTTTCACTCTGTGTAAACATAGGGTTGAACGGTCTAAAAATCTTCGAATGACGACTTAAAATCTGCATAGCCAACTTTTAATGCAATAAAATGTTGATGTTTTAGATATGAATTCGGGTATGGCCCGAGCCGGATCTCAATGATGACTAAGAATCCATGTAGCCAACTCTACCTAGTGCCGGAAAGGCTTGCGTCCGGTAATGAGTGTACCCATTTCTAACCATGTTTCCCATACAAATAACATGGCCTCCATTTGATCATCTATTGTTTAATAGAAAATACAGGTAAGTTGAAGCATATAAATTGATGTCACAGTGTTGGACTTAGGTACATTTAATATTCAACATATAATGATTAGCATATGACATCTTAACCAGATCTAAATCTGCTAGCAGGCTAATTCACATCTGTGTGTGTGTGTGTGTGGTGATGAATTGTAGTGATGGTTTTGGAATGGGAAAGAGTCTTAGAATTTCAAATATGAAGAAGCATCTAGTTCACTTGTTGGGTCCATAATGACTTGAATGAGCAGTTTGGATATGGGTCAGATGAGACCGGTATAATATCCATAGGCATTCTATTCTTTTTAAAGGGGTAACATAGGATTTGCCACCGCTAAACAAGCTGCATTGTTTTACTTTAATGTTTTGCATATGAGTGCAATAAGTTGAATCCAACTGTTCCACCAAATATGAAATTCAAGGCCAGCCTGCCCTACCATTTTTCACTGTACTTTTTCTTAAAGAATGAAGTAATAGTAAATGATATACCAGTTAAGTCTGAACTTTCTACCTTTAGTTTTAATTCTTCACAATGATTGGCAAGCTGGATGCTTAAAAGAAGTTCAATTCTTCTGCCTTACAATTTCTACAACACAGAGAATTTATTCTTTTTTTTCTTAAATAAAGTGTGTCAATATTTCGCATCTTGTTCTCTTTTGAGTGTCTTAATATCGAAAAAAATCGAGAGCAGTACATGGCAGACTCTTATCACTTTTGGCGACAACAGAGTACAAAACCAAGTCTTCTCGCACACTACGTGGGGTTGGCTACATATATTTTCAGTTGTTAATTTAAATCTGAAAAAACAAGATCATCTTGGGATATGAATGACTCGAATGAAATTGTCAAACTGTGGTTTTTTATGAAATAACATATTGTTTTCTTCAATCTTGTCAGAGAAAAACTAGTCTACCTTTTTCTTTCTTGTGGCTTTGAGACTAAACTGAAAACTACTCAAAAGCTGAAGCTCAGGGATTGATTCATGGGCTGCACATCTTGCAAGCATCTGCCTATAGGTGACATCAACTAACAGAAGAGGCGTCTTGTCAACCAAAGAAAGAGAAGTCCAAGACAAAGGATAAGACAAAACCTAAGATAAAGGATAAGACAATGGTAAGACAAGAAGATGGAGAAATTGCATGATATATATACACACTTCAGCCCATCTGAATGCAGTTCAACAGTTTGTCTCCTTAAAGAGCCACCATGTGTATGAACCATTGCAAGTCCCTTGTTGTGGCAAACTTGTGATATTGCATTACATATATTCATAGTATAGCAGAAATTCCATTATATATTGGCCCCCACTTTGTGTGTATCTAGATCATGAAAGCGTTGTTTCAGCACATAGGAAGCCAGTTAACTCCGCAAATTTACAGATTGCAGATTGAATGGCAATCATAAAGGCAAATTTTTAGCTTGTGAAATCAATTTCACAATTAATGTCAACTTGAGTAGTTGAGGGCAGGTCTGACAAGGGCACGAACCATGGGTCATGGCTGTACCTATATTCAGTCCCTTCTGATCTTTACTGTGTTGCACGCCGCTGCATATTGCTTTCCTCTCTTTGAATTTGGTAACACAGATGCTTCACAGGTGACCAATAAAGATTGGTGGCATATTGTATATGGTTCACACGATTCTCTGTCCTTTAAAGGATGATCAAATCGGATAGGATTCGGGTGGGGCATCACAAAACTATCTTCAAATTATTGAAGAGGAAGAATCCAAAGTGCATTTTTGGGTCTGTGACAACTGAATCAAACACAGCATTATCAGACTAACCATTGTCCTTCGATTCGCTCTATCTGTCAGAGCAACTCAATCACACAATTCTCTGTACTTTAAAGACGATATGGAAGGCTGTGGTCTTTGTACGAGTTTCAGCAAAAACTGCACAGTACTGCAATTATATGTTTCTGGCTTTCTCAACGGGGATGGAACTTTATCGTGAGACTTCACCACCCACAGGAGTGATCAAGCTGCAATGGGCAGTGCTGGTAAACGAGACGGACAATCCTTCTTTGTTGCTCTGCTCGTTTTCTCTATGATCGAGCAGAACTAACTGCTACACCAACAACCTCTGCTCGAGACATTCATGACCAATTGGTCATCCTTTTACAAGCTGAGCTGAACCAGGTTGAGAGAGATCTCTTTAAATACCCCATAAAGTTATCCCCTTATTTACCTAAACTCTTCCTCTGACAAATTTAAACGAAAAGGACCTTCATTTTCCTTAAACACACTAATACAATACCTTAAATGGAGAATAATTTCAGTGAAATTAAATTAAATGTCTCCAATCTTCAAAAAACCAACAGCATCCCTCACAACAGGTAGAGTAGTTTTCTCCCAATAGTCCACTTTCAACGTTGCTGTTTCTGAAACTCTGCATGGTCATGAGCGCAGTGCGCAAAAGTGCATGTGTTATGATAATTTCAAGCAAATCATGCTGTGTGTGTGTGTGTGTGTGGTTTCAAGCAAATTATGCTTGATTGACTGCTGCAAATCATGCTGTGTGTGTGTGTGAGTGATTTCAAGCAAATTATGCTTGACTGACTGCTGCAAATCATGCTTAGTGATTGACTGCCGTAAATCTGTGGCGATTCTGTTGCCTTCTTGCCGATTTCGGCTTCTGTCGACCTTTGGATTCGTTGCCGTCGACCTCCTATTTGTTGCTCGTAGAACTTTTCAGGTATGTCTGCAACGGAAGATCAAGGTACGTGGTTTTCTTTTTGGTTTCGAGGTTTCTACAACAGATTTTGCCTGAGAAGGCATTCCGATGTTTTTTCGTTATTGACTATGTGCGTTGCTCTATATTTATAGAGCAGCGAGTGCTCCTGCCTTTCCCGGTTTGTCCTACTGGGCTTTCCTCTTCAGGAGCCATTTTAACCGGATAGTTACCGTGAAATCCGGTAACGGTTTGACGGTTTTGATTTTATGACCGTTATGGCCATTCTCTCCGTAACCGTGAACACGGGTCCAGTCCAGCCGTTACCGTGCTAGGTTGCCAAGGATGGCCACAACCTTACATCTCCCACTTCATCATTCGAACCAAGTGTACTGACATATTGATTTTCCTCCCACTTTTACGGGTTTTACTTAGTAATGTCCTTTCATGATTGTTACTGCAATCACTACCTATTGTGTGGTTATTTCCCTACACAACAATCAAACATATCTCAAACCTATGTTCGCAACATGTTTTGAGAAAAGTTCCTCTATTATGCCTTTGGTCAAGGAGTCTGCCAACATATCATTTGTTGGCATGTATAAGATAAATATTTCCTTTCTCATAACTATATCATGAATATAGTGGTATTTAACCATTATATGCTTGCTGTTTTAGTAAACAGCTCCACTCTTGATAAGAGTAATTACTGCGTTGTTATTACAATAAATGACAACTGGCTCGTCGGTTATTTCCAGTTTCAAATCACGTATGAAGCGGCTTATCTAGACAACACTCGTTGCAGTTATATAACAAGCCACATACTCATCTTCTTGTGTATGCAATGCTACACAACCCTATTTATTACATGCGCAAGAAACAATACTACGTCCAAATAAGAATATTTGCCTTGAGGTAGATTTGTTGTCATCTTTGCTCACATCAAAGTCAGCATCTAAGTACCTACCACTTTCAGTTCATCTGCTTGAAAACACAGTTTCAAGTCTCTTATTCCTTTCAGATATCTTAGAATCTTTTTTACAACTATCCAATGCTGTAATGCAAGATTACTTTGATATCTACTCACAAGACCAACAACAAAGCTGATATCAGGTCTTCTACACAGCATAATATACATCAAGCTATCCATAGCTTGTGCATAAGGAATATTAAGCTTATCGTCTCCTTCACCGGGACAATCATCTTTACTTAGTTTAACTCCTTTTGCAACGAGTGTAACAACAAAATTGCATTCACCCATTTTGAACTTCTTGAAGATATAATCAATATATCTCTCCTGACTTAGGCATAAGAGTTTAGATTCTCTATCTCAAGAGATCTTTATACCTAGGATATAGGATGCTTTCCCCATATCCTTCATTTCGAATCTTGAGTTTAACCATGACTTGGTTTTGGCAATCATCTCATTGTCATTCCCAATCAACAATATGTCATCTACATATAATGATAAGATGATAAAGTGGCTCCCAGTGTTTCAGGCCATATCTACTTGGCCTTCAACTATAAATTCTTTGGGTTGCTGTATGTATATGATTTCATCTAAATCTCTGCTTAGAAAAGTTATCTTTACATCTAACTGATACAAGTTTTTGCAATTGGGAATATGTCTCAATATAATCTATCCCCTCTTTTTACGAAAAACCCTTTGCAACCAACTTCGCTTTAAACTTTTCGATTGAACCATCGACCTTGTATTTCTTTTTCATAACCTATTTCCAACCTATAACTTTTCTTTTTTTTGGTAAATCAACCAATTCTCAGACTTTGTTTTTCTCAATGGATTCAATTTTCTCATCCATAACTTTCTCTCAGTCTATTGCTTCCGATAAGTTCATACCTTGCTGATAAGTTAAGTTATCAGTCAACTCATTTAAATCTACCAAATTACACACTTTTTCTACAAGATAAGTGTGATAATCCTATAAATAGGACGGTGTGGCCCTAGGCCTTTTATGTCCATTTAAGGTTTCGGTTGTTTTAAGAAGATCTTTTATGGGTTCAAATGATGATTGATCTAGGTCTACTAGATCATCAGTATATTCATCATTATTTTTCAGGATGTCATTCTTAGTATCTTCTAAAAATTCAACATATATGCTTTCTATCAGTCTGTGGTCCTTATGATAAAACTGATATCCTTTTGAACCTTTAGGATATCCAATGAATATACATCTCAACGACCTATTGTCTAGCTTATCTCTAAATTGATCAAGGATCCTTACATGTGCAATAGATCCCCACCTCTTGAGATGACCTAGGTTGAGTTTTCTTCCAAACCACATCTCATATGGTGTAGTGAATATAGCTTTACATGATACTCTATTGAGTATGTATACCATTGTACTTACTGTTTCTCCCTAAAGTATCCTTTGTACAGAGGCATCAATTAACATTGACCTTGTCATATTCAGTAAGGTCTTGTTATATCTTTTAACTACACCATTCTATTGAGGTATTTTAGGCATTGTATTTTGCTTTGCAATACCAAAGTCTTTACAGAATTTAAGAAATTCTACAAAAGTATATTCATCACCTCTATCTAACCTTAAGATTTTGATTAAATGCTTCCTGCTTATATTCTTTAAAAGCTTCTAGTACCTCAAATTTATGTGTCAAGAGATATAAATATGTATTTCTCGAGTAATCATCGATAAATATTATAAAATAAACATTTCCATGATGTGACCTTACTCTAAATGGTCTACATAAATCCGTGTGAATGACCTTATATAGAGTTATTGCCCTTGTTGACTCTTTGAGAAAAACTTTCCTTGTCATTTTTTCTTGTATACAAGCTTCACAGTTGTTGAAAGTATTTTTCTCAAATCTAAGCAGTAAGTCAAAGTTGGATAATTTCCTTAGCTTTTTTAGACTTATATGTCCAAGGCGTTTATGCCACACATTCACATCAACATTAAAGGCACAATCAACATAAGCAAAATGATTTTCATTTTTATTATCATTCAATTTGAACAATCCATGTTCTACATCAAACTCTAGAGAGAATAATATTCTCCCATGTTTCTCCACATTTACTTTGCCAAGAACAAACCTGACCTCAAAACCTTTCTTTACTACGGTAGAGACCGAAATCAGATTGTGCCTTATCGATGACACAATCAATACATCAAACAATACAATCGGTTTGTCTTGCACAAAGATTCTAAAGTATTTGGTACCTAGAATATCTGATAAAGTATTATTTTCCATGTACACCCGATGTTCTCATAGTTTGTATTCCTTTAGATCCATTGTTCCTTCCTTCACCTTCGAGATATATCTGATAGCTTTAGAGTCGATCCATCAACCAGTCACCAAGCGGTCCATATAGAGACATTCTGATATCACGCAGATTATGTTCTGCTTCTCTTATTTTTCGCGCTGTCGGTTGTTTTCTCTATCTTTCCTATTGCGGCAATTCCTCTTGTAGTATCACATCTTTCAACAATGTGTTTTCTTAAAAGATTGATCGCCCTTTTTGTTATTCTTACCAAACTTTTTGTTTGGTTTATTTTTCTTTTGGTTGAGTTTGGAGCTAAATCCTATCTCATCTTTTATCACTAGCAATTTTTCTTTCTTGCTTTTGCTCATGTGTTTTTGCTTTGATACCAGATGTGGCAATTCTATTGCCTTGTTGTCGGATTTCGACTTCTGTCAACCTTCGGGTTCGTTGTCGTCGACCTCCTATTTGTTACTCATAGAACTTTTCAGTTACTCCTACAGCACAAGATCAAGATAAGTGGTTTTCTTTTTGGTTTCAAGGTTTCCACACAGCAGATTTTCCTTGGGAAGGTATTTCGATGTTTTTTCGGTATTGACTGTATGCATTGCTCTGCATTTATAGAGCAATGTGTGCTCCTACCTTTCACGGTTTGTTTCGCTGGCCTTTCCTCTTCAGGAGCCTCTTTAACCGGACAGTTACCGTGCAATTCGGTAACGGTCCGACGATTTTGATTCTATGGCTATTACGATCATTCTCTCCGTAACCATGAATAAGAGTACCAGCTGGAAGGCCAGTCCAACCGTTACCATGCTGGGTTGCCGAGAATGGCCACAACCTTACAAAATCATGCTTAGTGTGCACAACCCTCAGCACCGAAAAGAAAAATATAAACTTTATCATCTTAAACTCCCTTACTCTCGGAACTTCTAACATGGTCGTGTTGATTGTTGTAACTATTAGAGTACGTTGGCAACTCTGTGTTTGTGTGAAGTGTGGAGAAACACGGACAGAAGACGCTCAGCTCTACCTTTATAAACCTAGAGTTGACTTCAACATGATGTCTTGAATAATTTTTAAAGCATCCGGTATATCTTCTAGAACTGGTAGCTCTAGATGATGACTTCCTCCAAATTCGTTCCGATGGTCACTCACGTACTACTGATGACAAAAGCTACTAACATATGATACATTATGTTAAAGCCTTCTGTAACAATAACTAGTACCACCTGTTCTTGTGGTTAAATTAATCGCTTTGTGTTTTGGCTCTCCCTATCAAACTGCTTTTAGGAAACGAAGAGCCAAACGGAAAGAGCAATCTGAGAGAAACAATCACAAAAATTACAAGAAACAAGGTTTACGTGGTTGAAAGAGATCGATTTCTTGCCTCCTTCCACGTCCATCACAGAAAAGATTTCACTATAATCAGTCTCAGACTACAAGATAGAAGGCGCTTTATATATCTAGGTCGATTTGCAGAGCTGCTTTATATATCTTGGTCGATTCACGGAAATATATTGATGAGTAGATCAATATGGAATAGTGAATCAGGCTCCAAATTATCAAGCACCAACAACTGCTCTACGATGAATATTTGATTGTCGTTCAGAGCACAAGAAACTGCAAAGTTCTGTAATGAATGAACAGAAGAAATTTCTAATGTAGCAAATTTCCTTCAAAACCATATTCTCCCCACGCTAATGGATGAGGATCTCCCTAAGACATTCAACTTCTACAGATATCAGGGGAACAAAATAAAAAAAACTAATTTGTTAAGTCTCCAATCATGGCTGACTTTTGTCCGATCGATCATTCAGCTGCCGATAAGAAACAAGGAAATCGATCACTCAAACGCAACAGCATGTGAATGCACAATAATTCAACTATTTTCAGGGTGCACATATCACTGAATTAAGAGATCAGTTGAAGCCTATGCGACCGAGTTCAAGTCTTTTGAAGGAGAAAAGGCAAACAATTTAGTGCCCAGAATAGATTTATCCCCTGCAGAGATCTTCAATCTCATCCGTTCTAAATGACACTGAGCTGTTTACGGAAGCCATGGCAAACCAATGAGCAAGGCTTCTTCAGTGACTAGTTAAAGAAAATCTGAATTTAGAAGACGACATGGATCCTAGAAATTCATAATAAAAGGCTGCATTGCACGTGTCATACCTCGCACCGTCTCGAGATGCACAAATCAGGTTAAATAATCTCAAGCCTACCAAAACCGTAATATATATGAAAATCTTCCTCATTTTTACGAATGATTGATTAGTTCAAGTAGTTCAGCACTTGCTCCCCTTAAGCTCAAGTTCGAGCCATTGAACGGAGGAAACCAATGCTCGAAGAGCTTTATCCCGACAGTGGGCCGACCAGGCTCGAACCAGACTAGTCAGGGCAGGGATGGCAATTTCTAACCGCTCTGCCCCTACAAGAGGCGGGTTCTTTTATATTATATTATATTATATATATATATATATATATATATATATATATATATATATATATATATATATATATATATATATATATATATATATATATATATATATATATATATATATATATATATATATACTTGTTATGTATATAAATATTGTATATATATCTATAGAGAGACACTTATAGGCTAACACCCTTAGGTGCTAGCAAATCCAAACAAATTTCAACCTTTTATCTTCGGTGATAGATGATTGAGATTTGAATTTGTATTTTTTTGTAGGTAAACTATATTTACATGAATACTTTTACTTTTTAAATTTCAAATCTCAATTATCAATAAAAGAATGAATGGTTGAGATTTGTTAGTACTTAAGGATGTTAGTATAATATATCAGTTTATCTACACACACACACACACACATATATATATATATATATATATATTAGTTAAATATAAATAAACATATGTAATCACTTCTAATTGTATAATATGAAATATCATAAAACAAATTTTATGTTTTATGTAAAATATGGTATTAATTTATTTTCTTTAAATTACTTTTTGTAGATTGAAGCAGGGTGGAGCGGGTTGTACCGGAGTGAGTGCAGGGTCTGACTTTGATCCCCACGACCAGCACGGCGGGATCTAATAGACTCTTTCCAGTGCAAGTGGGGCGAGAACCCGACCCTGTCTGGCCTATTGCTACCCCTAAGCATGCTCGACCTTCATTGAAGAACTTGGGTATAAGAAGTGATTTTATAAAACTCATCCAAACGAGTTTGAGTGCAAAGGAAAACGATAATTTCAAGCTAAGCATTCTCTATGAAGAACGAGAAGGGAAAATAGATGAGTAAAAGAAGCCCCCCAACTAAAATTTCTCCACCGAGGAACAAAGAAAATCGAGACAAAGCCCAAAACGATCACAACTGAGCTAATTAAATGATATGGTTGGTTTGTCTATTTAACTCACACAAACTCCAGTCTTAAACCAGCCTACTTAAAATTCAACAGATTCATATATATATATATATAGATAGATAGAGAGAGAGAGAGAGAGAGAGAGAGAAGCTGGGAGTTGCTAGACACTCTCTTGTAACATACTCTATTAGATGATTTGTACTGTCTATGCGATCACACAAATGGTATAACTCAAGTCGTTTGTCAATATCAACATGAAGTTGGATGCCATTTAAATGTGTCAGGAGATAAGTGCCTTAATCACCACTATCCGATTGATGATATGGATGATGATGATAATTGAGAGATATACTAGCAGTTCTCTCTCTCTCTCTCTCTCTCTCTCTCTCTCTCTATATATATATATATATATATATATATATATATATATATATATAAAGACAAAGATACTAGACAACTTTCCAGCCTAGGTATTGTTTGATCTTCACCACCGTCTATGCGATAAATTAGATGCTTGTGATGAAGGCCCGCATCATATTTATAGCATCAAACCTCATGTCAATGTTGATGGGCAGCTTGATATGTGTGTCCGGTACAAGAGAGTGTCTAGAAACTCTCTCTCTCTCTCTCTCTCTCTCTCTCTCTATATATATATATATATATATATATATATATATCAGCCTCCGTTGGCAGGGGGTGGACCTTTATCCCAAGACCTATCTACTAAACAAAATGCCAACAAAAGTTGGAACATGATTGAATGTATGACATTATTGGCATGGGAAGGACCTTTATCCCAAGACCTATATCTACTACACAAAATGCGCACAAAGGTTGGAACATGATTGAATGTATGACATATTAAGCTCCCCTTCAGCTACGACATAGTCTGCAGGGCCTTAAATAAGTAGCGCAAGTAATCGAGATGCTCACAAGCTACTCCACATCGACATGACAATAATTTGATGAGTGGGTCTTATAGAGCTTGACATGCAATTGAGTCGAGCTCGAGTTCACCAACACTAGGCTTGAATCATTTTGCAAGCCATATCAAGCTCAAACTGGTGGAGCTTTGAATTGGTGATGTCTACGTGGTAACACTCCAAGCTTTGAAGGAAGTTTTGTGAATAAATCAATTATTTGAACACTACATTAAGCTCAAAATAAGGGAATTAAAACCGGCTGGAATAAAGATGGAGATTAAGAATCCAGATATCTGTGTAAGGCTTCAATTTTGGTTGGGTTAGAAGGATATGTACTGGAATCCTCACACACACATCCGTGTCATAAATAAACCTATACAAAGTCCCAATTGTCTCTTGGTTGCTCAAAGAGCCAAGAATCTGCGAGTCAGTCCAAATTCCACTGTTTGCTCTCTTTCTTTGTCAAATTTACTGCTCGCTCTGCACTGATTGAGTTGTTGGATGCCGTTTTACTTTTAATCGACGGATGGTCCACTGCGCGAGTCATGTTATCATTTCCTTCAGCAATAAAAGAGCTGCATGAAGACGATGAACAGCCTTTCCGAATTTCTTGAGCAAGTTATGATGCCAATTTGGCAAAATATCTGCGTCATAATTTGTATCATATGGGTAACGATGGGAGCGTATATCAACATATTATTATTATTATTATTGGTGGTGGTGGTGGTGGTGGAATGCTCGGACCTCAAAAACACACTTCCCCCTCCCCAAATCGAACTCGTCACCTTCGAGTGGGTGTCAAAGAGCCCTCTTAGTGAGATAAACGCTATGGGTGCTATTATTGTTGTTATTACTATTAGTAGTATAGCGATCATCCTTTATCAAGTAAATTTTGTATTTGCCATCCTCAAAGGAAAGGGTGACAATGATCCTGTTTGTATATTGATACAATTATCGATGTTATTTAATGCAATACATTAAGATGGATGTCTTGATCACTACCATCCAATTAATCAAACAATGCCTAGCATTAGAGCACGATTGATTAAGCAATGTCATGCATGAGAGCTTGTCTAACAACTTTCTCTCTTTCTCTCTCTCTACATATATGTGCTCAAATTGTATTGCCAATAGAATTAATTGCATGCACTCGAGAGCAATGGGACTTTTTTTTTGGCCTAAACCACCGATATCCAGAAGCACACAAGGACCCCAACTAATCTGACTTGAGCCAGGGTCGGCCCATCATGGTTGTAAAGCTCTCCCATGCTGGTTTTCTCCATTCACAAGGCTCGACCTTGAAACCTTGTTTGTGCCAAACCAACAAACCAATCGTTAGTAAGAGCAATGCAACTTATTAACATGGGAATAAACTAGTATCACATTATTTCAATGTACAAATTATATTTTATATATTAGGTGGATAAATTTAAGACCATAGTTTCTAAAGCATTTAGGCAATCCAATCTATTTAGCTAGAAAGATTTAGTTCGAATATTATTTGATCATTATGTTTTGGACACGAAAATCGCATCTACGGTTCATGGTTATTTTCGCCGATATGGCACAATATACTCCTGAGTGCATTGTACACGATCAAGATGCATTCGATATTTTTCATCTATAAAAATAAATAAACATCCTCTTGTAGGAGTGGTACCAGCATGGAGCATTTTTATAATTAGCTTTGCAAAAATATAACCAATTAAGCTCCATAGGGATGTAATTTATGCCCTTGATTTGATTGAAGCTGACTCTTGGATGGCCAACTGTGGATGTACGTTAAGAAAGTTGATTTGATTCAAAAGTTCTTTTAACTTTTTGCTATTCAATTTGAATTTAAAAAACAAAAAAAAAATGGACTGAAACTCAACATAGGGAATCGAGTTCGAACGGTCTAGAGCTTTTTTTAGCTCGGCTCACTTGCAAACCATATATATATATATATATATATACATATACATATATATATATATATATATATGTATATTAGAAAGAGAGATGATCGGTTTTGATGGTTTGGAATCGGTTTAATGATTTGAATCACCGTGAAACTATCAGTAATCGGTTCATGACTTTCATAAACCAGTCCGAAACCGGAACAGGTGGTTTCAAACCTATGATATTATTTATATATTTTCAGAAATTCATGTTCACGAACAACCTGCTAGCTCAATGACAAGGTGCTTTACATCACCACGACTCCGTGAGTGTGCTTTGTGTCTTTCTTGTATTCCAAGAAAGAAGGTGCTAAATACTAGGCCGTAAACAAAAACATAATTGATAAGTCCTCTTCACACAATTGTTGTTGATTGGGAGTTCGAGTTACAAAAGGTTAAACCCATTTTTTTTAAAAGAAATATTTTTTATCGGACTGCCATAGAGAAAGAACCTCCTACATATTACACTTTGGTGCTAGTAATTTTAACCGTCTACTTCGTATCGATAGATGCTTGAAATTTAAATTCAAAAATAAAAATATGTATGTAAATAAAGTACTATATATTAATTTAAATATCAATCATTTATGAATTGTTGAGATTCATTATGAAAATATGTTAACATGTACAAGGTTCTCTCTCTCCATATATAAAGGTGTGTGAATAAAGTACACATACCACGTATGTGTATGTGTGCGCGCGTCTACGTACACATTAGGTGCCTGGAAGTTGGTATGGTCCTATAGAATCCTTATTTAGCGGGAGGGGTATCCTTAGGTAATTTTATTCTTCCAGCAAGAATCGAAGACTGTGGGGAATGGGGTTAAGAGGCGTCGTCTTTCTCCTCTCTTCTCGGGGACTCTGATAGAGATTTTCGCACGAGTGGGGATCCCACGTGCTATACGCACTCGCTTTCAAAGAGAAGGCACTTTCTTCGTCCTATCTCCAAGGCTTCCTATAACAACGATTTAGGTTTTCTGGTAGGATTCCTTTTACTGCTTCGGACTGGAAAAAGGATCAGCGTCTTCGCTGATGGTTCGAAATCTGGGGTTTGTTGAACCAGTGTCTTGAGCGTTTCCATTTCTCGTATGCTCGAACTGGTTGTCCGCCATCACTTGTTAGCCTCTGGTGATTCGTTGTTGCTGGAGCTAGAGTTTGGTTCACTTGTTTGATCTTTGTTTATTTGATTCCATAGTGTTGTGAAAATCTTGAAAATTTGTAGTTAGTGCATATTCTCTGAGCTTTTGATGGGGTTTTGGTGAGGTATTTTGGGGGCTCTTTTACTAATCTCCGTTATCCTCTTATGATGATTAGGTTGGTGAAAGAATAGGATTCCAGAGCATTTTAGTAGTTCCATGTATCTGTTTATGTTGTCTTTCGTGCTTGAAAGAACTGGTTTGGACTGTATGTATACATGCGACTGCCTTCCACTGTGTGCATGTTGGAGGAGTAAACCAAAACAGGTTGCAGTTGATGAGGTCATATAGATAATATAGTTTCTGCTTCTGATCAGTAGGTCTATGAGATTGCTTCTTCATAAATTGTTTACCTTTTGTTTAGTTTATACCATACAATAGGAAGTAGGAGATTAGGTGAAGGGAGATCGACCCCTTTTTGCTTCTTGTTATGGGTTAAGAGGGTCTTAAGAATTGTTAGAGTGAAAGTTTCTATCCTTCCATTTGTGATCATCTTCTTGATAGAAATGGAAGGAAATTTGTCAGGGGGAGATATGATTAATAGTCCTTGTGGTATCGTAGAGCTACAAGGATCACTGAATTCCCATCAACACAATCAACACTTGCACCCATTTCACCAAGACCCTCAACAGCATCAGCAATGTGCTGGTCATCATCCTCTCCATCTTCAAGATGTGTTCCCTTTGAGGGCTGCACCTAATCTCGACCACGAGCAGCCATTAGCGGCCCCTGATTTGAGGAGTGGCCAGAGGAACTTCACTAGTGGTGCGAAGGTGTATGGCAGTGATGAAGATGAACCCAGTTTTAATGAGGATGGCATTGATAGTCACATTGACGATGGTAAGGGGAAAAAAGGTTCGTCATGGCACCGAATGAAATGGGCTGATGCTATGGTAAAGCTCCTGATATCCATAGTGGCCTATATCGGTGAAGATACTGCTTCTGAATGTAATGGTGGAAGAAAGAAACTTGTGATTTTGCACAAGAAAGGGAAGTGGAAGACTGTCTCTAAAGTCATGGCTGCAAGAGGATGCTACGTTTCTCCTCAACAGTGTGAGGATAAGTTTAATGATCTGAACAAGAGGTACAAGCGGCTTACAGATGTTCTAGGCAGGGGAACCTCATGCAGGGTTGTCCAGAACCCGGTGCTTCTTGATACCATGGACCATCTACCAGAGAAAGTAAGGGAAGATGTCAGAAAGATTTTGAACTCTAAGCATCTGTTTTATGAGGAGATGTGCTCTTATCACAATGGCAACCGGCTGCACTTACTAGATGACCCATCTCTATTCCAGTGTTTGCAGTCAGTTCTTAGAGGAAGAGGTGGAAAGGAGATGAACAAATCAGCAAGAGATGACATTGATTGTGAGGATGATGAAGGAGAAGACGATGGAGAGGAAGATGAGATCCATGGTGAAGATGGAAGGTTGCTTCACAAGAGGCCCAAAATTCAGAATAATATCATTGAGGGGGCTTTGTGGACGATGCCCCTTAATTCTCATCATGAACTCTGCAACCGATTTGGTGTGGAAAGCATGACCGTGGACGGGACTGAGATGACGATAGACCAGGCATCGGCGCAAAAGGAGTGGATAAAAGACAGGATGCTGCAGCTGGAAGAACAGAAGATAAGCATTGAAACTCGAGCTCTAGAATTGGAGGCTCAGCGCTTCAAATGGCAGAGATTCAGTAGGAAAAAGGAGAGGGAGTTGGATAAACTGAGGCTTGAGAATGTGAAGATGAAGCTTGAGAACGACCGTTTCTTGTTGGAGTTGAGAAGGGAGGAGTTAGAGCTCGGTCTTGGAAGATCAGATCGCTGCCTCGATCATTTGCAGCAAGGAAGTGAGCAAAACGACATGTAAAATTGAGGCTTGAGAATTGCTTGTGCAATTGTTATCACTCTCTTGATCCTTTGATGTACACTGCCTTTTTTTATGCAATGTAAATGAAATATACCATCGAGCAAGCATCTCTCTCTCTCTCTCTCTCACACACACACACAAAGGATCAGAATTTTGATGATTTGATGTTGGCGAGGTTGCACCTCACAGGAAGAGAATTACATTTCTTGTTGGAACTTCCCCGCTTTTGGGCGTCGCTTATCTTACTGTACAAGACTGACATAGGCTACAAACGGCCAACTCTTACCTTGAAAAGCTCACTATTATATATGTTCTCAAACTGGAATGACGTTGGCAGCAGCCCTCCAATTCTTAGAGAAAGGAAGCAGAGCTGTGATTCCTTTCGGTGGATATAAATTACCTTTATTGTCAGCAAGGAGGTCAGGAAATGTTCGAGAGATTGCAAAATAAGAAATGTTGGTAATAAGATCATCTTCCTAATAGAAACCAAGCTTTGAGCACAAGAATTCGCAAGTCTGAAAATGAAACTGGGTTTCAAATATGGATTAGGTGTGAGTGCCGAAGGGCGAAAAGGAGGGCTTTGTGTTTTGTGGGATGAGGATATTCAATTGGAAATTGTCTAGTATTGCTTCACAGATTCAAGACTTGAAGATGAGGAATCGGCAGACGTGTGGAAGCTGACATGCTTGTATGGATCACCAATAACTGCTAATCGCATCAACTCATGGAATACTCTTCGTAATCTTCATGTTGAAGATGGAATTCCAAGGATTGTTGGAGTAGACTTCAACGAGATTCTTCATGTTAATGACTGTGGACTCAAAGACCTGCAATACGGTTTCACTTGGTCGAATAATAGAAGAGGCGATGACGATATCCAAATTCGATTGGATCGTTTCTGCAAATGAGGCATGGATTGAGAAATGGGCACAGGAAGTAAATTCATGGTCTTAGGGCCATCAAGAAATGCAACACAAACTGTAAAGAGTGGCTGGTAAATTAATGTACTGGAATGAGGCAAAGTTTCTACATGTTCAGAAAAGTATCAAGAAAATCCAGTCGGAGCTCCAATATGAATACGCAATTCCAGCTGTGGATAACAGTATAACAAGAAGAAATGACCTTATAGAGCGTTTATATGAAATTCTAATGAGGGAGGAAATGCTTTAGCAGCAATGATCGAGAGCAAATTGGCTGCAAGAGGTGATGTGAACACGAGATTCTTTCATGATCGGGCATCATCAGACAGGAAGAAGCAACAACTACAACAACAACTAAGCCTTTTCCCATACTAGATGGGGTGGCTACATTAATTCTTTGTTTCCACATAGTCCTATCATGTGTCATGTTAGCATTTAACTCACAATAAGCTAGATCATTCTTTATTGTTTCTTTCCAACACTTTTGTGGTTGTCCTCTACATCTTTTAATACTTTTAAAATCTAATTTTTCGTACCTTCTTAAAGGTTCTTATTTTTATCTTTTTTCTATATGTCCAAACCATCTTAAACAATATTCTCTCATTCTATCATCTATTGGTGTCACTCCTAATTTGTTTCTAATAACCTCATTATGTATACAGTCTTTTCTTTTATGACCACTCATCGATCTTAACATCTTCATTTCTGTAGACATCTTTTCTACATGTTAATGATTAACTGTCAGAACCATAAAACATGGGAAGTCTAATTGTTGCTCTATAATATTTACCTTTTAACTTTAATGATATCTTCTTATCACAAAGAATACCTAATGCTTCTTTCTATTTTAACTAATTAGCATTAATTCTATGCGTAACATCTCTATCAATTCTTCCAACACTAAGAAAAATTGATCCTAGGTATTTAAAACTTTCTTTTTGAGGAATGCAATGTGTACAAATTTTAATTTATATGTCCTATGAAGTAACCAAATGATCAAACTTACATTCCATATATTCTGTCTTTATTTTACTAAGTCGGAAGCTTTTACTTTCTAATGTTTCTCTCCATAGTTCCAGTTTTTTATTAACTTTTTTCTTAGACTCCTCCATTAATACAATGTCATCTGCAAATAACATACACCAAGGTACTTCATCTTGAATAAGTATGAACTTAAAGTTGATCCCTGATGTAACCCAATATTAACTTCAAATAAGTCTGTCATTCCTTCATGAGTTCTCACAAAAGGTGAATTGTTTCAACAGTAGATCTGTCTGACATAAAGCCAAATTGATTCTCTTTTGTACTCGATACTTATCTTAACCTATGTTCGATAATTCTTTCCCATAATTTCATAGTATGGCTCATTAACTTATACCGTGATGATTCACACAATTCTAAATGTTTCTCTTGTTCTGGGTATAAGTATACTCTTTCTCCATTCCTCATACATCTTTTGATTTCTCCTATGATGTAGGAAGTGAAAGATCAGTGTAGAGGATCAAAATATGATTAACGTGTCAAAAAGTGCGGTGAAACTAAAACCAAAAGTAAGCCGTCTGCCACATAGTGTGAGGTTGGAAACCTCCGTTGCGCATGTCAAATGAACACTAGATACAAAAAATTCCTGGGATTACCAATCACAATATCTCATAAGCATCCAAGCGACCAATTTAGTCGACAAAATTAACAAAAATTTGACTAAATGGACTAAGTTATAACATTGCTAGCAATGTGATAACCGAGAATGACATGCTTGTGGGCCAATAGCTACGACAAATTAAATTTGAACAAACAGAAACCATATTTCAAAAACAAAGAATCAAGAAAAGGAGCACAGAGTGAAATGCTAGATCCTCGAGGCAATTAAGGTTAGCGTTTGGTGTCATCACCATGATTTGCAGAGGGTGCGGCATCATCGAGACAGTAGCAATCGAGGCAAGAGAAGATCTTGAAGAGGGTTAGGATTCGACTCATTCCATTGATGATTGACTGGACTGGTCTCTCTCTCTCTCTCTCTCTCTCTCTCTCTCTCTCTCTCTCTCTCTCTCTCTCTGCGTGTGTATAAGCCCTGTGTCTCTCTGTGTGCATATGTATAAGCCGTATGTCTTTGGGGGTCTGCATCGGTTTGCATCGAAATAACCAAAACCCAATAACA